>JBBPNN010000951.1:0-13600 GCA_038090935.1 Hortiboletus campestris | reverse complement strand
CCTTAAAGCACTATAAGAAGGACTCTCTCTTGACTTGACCAGTCTCCTCTACATCTTCCTTGAGTCCAAGTTACCGTTGGCAACCTAAGCTTCGCTTATAAGGTTGTTTCATGTACCGTGCTTGCGGACCAGCATTCAGATGCGTTTTAATGGTGACACACGGGCATTCCGCGCTTACCCCGAAAATCCAGTGGCGGTCCGCTCGCGGACAAGCAAAAACGTCAAGACAACAGCGATCAGGACATCTGCCGCAACAGCGACACAGAGGGACGAAGAGAGCATATCCTGTCCGCCCAATGGTCATTAGTTAGGAACATGGAACATATCCCTACTATGGAGAAAGGTTCATCGTGCACAAGGAGGGCAGCAACGTGTACGCTGGAAGTGGATGGTAAACCTATACGGCCAGTCTGCAGTCTGCAAAAAAAACGAACGAACCCATCCGCACTATAGAGCGCCTTCGTTACATAAACTGAGAATGCAATGTTCAGCATTCACTGATTTGGATGCAATTAATGACAGCCTACGGAGGACAGACACTAATATCCAGAATAAATACTGTCAGGTTTTCCTCCCCGAAAGCTTGTAAAGTCTTACCAAATTAGTAGATCGCTAGGGGAACCTAGAACACAAGGTTTAAGCGACAGTGAAATCCGCTACGCACATAGACTCCTACCCATATAAGTGGCCCAAAAATGTTATTCCCGTTGACTGAGCGGCTGTGGGTAAATGTGAAAGATTCGGAGGTCGAGACGCACAAACGTAAATCCGATAGACGAAAAAGCCTTGCGTAGCTGTTGCAGCCAGGGCCTAATAATATCGGCACTGGTTCCAGGAACAAAAATAAATGGGTACCGTAAAGACTAACTGTAACTACGCCTTGTTGGTGGACCTTCCAAGGATATCAAGTACAGAACTTACGACGAGTTCGCTGGGGGGGGATATCAAGGCGCGGAAAATGTGATTCCGAAAGCAATGACTCACGGAATCCCGCTCAATATTGATAGTATGTTTTCCTGGCTAGCCATGATGTATTTGTACGCTATTTGGGACGCGATATGAACAAGAGCGAGAGTCGTGCTCGTCGAATACGAACTGCCAGAAAGAGTCAAAGCGTCATGAATCGTATTGAATGCCCTGTTGCGGAGGGTCTGGGACATTGCAAACCGAAGCAAGGGGAGCCGTACCATACAGCTGCTACCTGAGAAGGACGTTACATTAGGACACTCGACATGTTCATGAGTTAACTTACAAAGCTCTTCATACGCAAGGGATCGTCCCGGTAACTAGAGCAAAAACGTCACGTCCGGGTGAGGAAAGAGACCAGGAAACCGGGGTCGTCATACTGCATATAATAAAAGAATCTGCCCGAATGACAAGAATGAGTTACTTCACTACTACACTTCGAAACTCACGCTTGCATGCATGTGATACCGTAAAAGCCAGTCGACATGATAGTTGCAAAGTACAACGATCCATATATCTATATCGGTCCATGCAGTGCGACGAGTGGGTCGGCTGACATGACTCGTACTTACTCGACTGTGCTCCGGCTGGCGGAAACGGGGCAGGGCGTTGAAAACCGCTACGGTTGGCAGTTCATATATATGTGCCATGCGTGTCGCCCAGCGGATCCGGATAACGCCTGATACCGGTAAAGAACCCGACCTATGTTCACGAATAAATTCCGCCTAGTTCACGTAGTCCCCCGCTGCCAGTTGCGCTTCTCAAGAAAAAAGTCTGAAACGTTTGACTGTAATTTCGAGTAAGGGGGATTGAGTCGTAGCTTAGCGAGCTGCGAATGGAAATTACGGGAAAAACGGTTTGGAGAGGACGAAATGAGCTAAGGGAAGGAAGATGTCACACCGACACGGCCCAACACGAAATTCCACGCGCATAAGGATCGCCTGACCCTTGGAGTGCGTCAAACATCCGATTCATGCCGAGCAGGTGTGTCGGGTGCTGATGAAAAGTTGGCAGAAGCAAACTTCGGACACAAATGGACCACTTCAGAGCGCCACCCGAAGGAAACCAAACCCGACTCGAAAGGTCCGTTATATGTTGCTAGTACATATACATAGGATCAAAGATTGGCAACATAGTCCACCCTGCGCCGGTCGCAGTTGTCACCCAGACGACTCCATTATAGTAGACATATCATAGATCCTGAAAGCAGACAAGTAATCAGCGATACAGAATATAGTAGCTGATCAAGTCATACAGTCATATTGAGGTTTCCGGAGACTAGCCCTGACAATCCTGGCTCAACTTGTGTGCCTCAAAAAAAAAAGGATCGTACTGTTCTCCAGCATACACCCATCGGGTATGTCAATCCTCTGACTTTCGTTCGCCACGACTATGCGACACCGTCAAGATTCATCTGCCATGCATTGGCATTTAAAGAAAATGGAGTTCACGCACTGATGACAGTGCCTCGCAATGTCACTCCTCGACCAAAGTGTACATCGCCAGCGACGGTAAGATGATCCAAGTCGATAATTGATGGTATCTTCTTGAAACGCTCTTCAAAGTCTTGGACCTAATGTCGCATCCTCAGCGGTCATTGTTTTCTAGCCTTCAAGAGATACAAGGTATTTACCCGTTTGAAATGATTCCCGAGTTTGATCACAGGAATGCTGCCAAACATCCTGTTGTCGTTCATGATAAGCTGGCCGTCTTTCAGCAAATAGATGTCGCTCTTGATCAGAAGCAGATCCGAACAAGACTTTACGGGAAGGAAGCGAGAGCGGGGAACGTTAATTCCACGAGCGTTCTTGAAATACTTTACTGCCGCGCCTGCAGCCGTTTCCAGCTGGGTCCGTCATACAAGCCTGAGATAATTTCCGAGCGGCGTTATGCATGGATCGTACCTGAATGATAGACTGACCGTCGTCGGTGACCTTTGGGTTAACGATGATGTCAAGATCCATGCTTCCATCTGTTATGACCTTTTTGAGGGCTTGCGAACGAGTCATGATCTATGATATCGTTCTAATCAGAGTTGACAAACCTTTGAGGTTTATCCACAAATTATTCGTATTGAAGATCTTGAACTTGTGCACTAGCCGCTCTGTTAGCATATATCCCTTTACGGTATCCTCGAGAAATTTCGCTCACCACCCTTGAAGTCGTCCACGTGCTCAGAAGGAACCTGAGCAATCTCAAGCAGACGCATCGAGCCATCGTACTGAATGAGAGTACCACCCTATCAAATAAACTTCATTTCAAGTAGAACAAACAACGCGAGCGAGACTTACCTTTGCGTCCGCGTCAGTCTTGTTGGTGACCTCCATCAGAAAATCCGTGCTGGTGTCCATCATATGCTGTAGAATCTTCTGATCCACTCTAACAACGTTTGACGCATTCCAAACTTGCTCATACTTCAAATCTCCACCACTTACAGGGCACCCAAGTTATCAGAGTTTGATACAAACAAATATTCCTTCCCATCTGCTAACAGACAGTCCAAAGTACCGCTGCGCACGAGCGAGTCATACAAATCACCGTGGCCAGCAGGATACCAGTGTTTCTTATCATCCCGAGCATGGTGCGGACAAGGCTGCAGAGTGTCGGCGAAAATCCGAGGGTATCTCGACTGGTTGAAGGTCGCAAATTTGATTGGCTGGTTGGCGTATTTCTGAATGATGCGCAAGGTATCTTCGTGCGTATTAAAGCATGTCATGAGGAGGAGGGGGACGTCAACACCCTGTGTTCTGTTGAGGTGTTGGACTTGCTTTACGATGAGGTCGAGAAACGTCATTCCGTCTTTGACTTCAAGGGTGCTCTTCGCGGACATGCCTGTTGCCATTTTTGGTTACGCGTGCAACAACAAGGGGAAACGATATACGTGCCCACGGATGTTCCAGGGCCACCGTCAAATTTGAGTATCGCCAGTTTGGATAGTGCTCGAGGATCGGCTGTCTTCGGAAGTTGGTCATAGGAGATAATTTGATCCGCGTCAGGGGTCTGAATCTTCTCCCAGTCGCTGCCCACGACATGAAGGATACTATCGACAAACGAAAGTAAGGGACGCGTACAGGTCTCGTCGGCTGTCCCTATCGGTGAGGTAGCGAGAGTGAAGTTTGAGGAATGCCTGCATCTCTGCATCGAACGCCTGAAAGAAATGATGCACAGGAAGGTGGCGGGAGTGTCATTCCACTCGACTAAGTACGCGAAACCGGGGCGCAAATGAAGAAAGCGACATGCCTTTCGCGCCATCGGCTCTGAGGTATGAACGAGGCGGTTGAGCTCATTTCGCGTTGTTTGGGATGGGGAACTCGACCTGGTGTTCTTACGCCTTCGAAAGATACGAAAGCGGGGGGTGTTGGATAACAACATCATGGACTGGGAAGGAAGCGGTGGGAAGCGAGGAAGGAGGCGACCACGGCCATTTAACCGGGCGAGTGGACATGCGTCAGTGGTGAGGGTACATCAGTGAATGTTGCAAAACGCGCTAGTATGATGCCTCGACACAGCCACACTTTGCGGGATTTGCCGTTCGGAGCTTCAACTTTTCAAACCTTGATTCACAGTGGGAATCATCAGAAACTTTGCAGGCGGATTCACGACTCCCATCCTCAAGACCCCTCGACATGGGTAAGTGCTGTCCCTCTGCAAGATCATCTTTGCTCACCATCTCTGCAAGGTATTTCACGTTCATCCCGACACAAGCGCTCCGCAACCGGTGCCCAGCGCGCCCACTACCGCAAGAAGAGAAAGTTCGAGCTCGGCCGTCAGCCTGCCAATACCAGGCTTGGCGCAAAGCGTATCCACACTGTGCGCGTTCGCGGCGGTAACCTCAAGTATCGCGCTCTCCGTCTTGACTCTGGCAACTTTGCCTGGGCTTCAGAGCACACCACCAGGAAAACTCGTATCATCAGTGTCGTGAGTCCAGATTCCACACATGCATCCGAGAACACTCATTGTGATCGTGGTACTCAGGTGTACAATGCTTCCAACAACGAGTTGGTCCGTACCAATACCCTCGTCAAGGGTGCTGTCATCCAAGTCGATGCGACCCCCTTCAGACAGTGGTACGAGGCTCACGTGAGTAGTGACATTCCTTATCTGTATGTGTTGCTAAAAGACTTTGGTGGATGCAGTACGCACAGCCCATCACTAAGAAGGGTGCTGCCAAGGCACCTGCCGCTGCTGGCGAAGAACCGGCCAAAAAATCAAACCACGTGCAACGCATCTTGGAGGAGAGGAAGAAAGGTGACATCACATCCGGATGATCACAGCCGATACCGGAAATACTGATCCGTTGCCAGATGCTAAAATCGACCCCCTGTTGGAGCAGCAATTCGTTGCCGGTCGCCTATATGCGGCCATTTCCAGCCGACCAGGGCAGTCTGGTCGCTCCGATGGGTATATCCTGGAGGGCAAGGAGCTCGAAGTAGGTTGATTGTGTTTCGTTGGGCTGCTGCGGTGCTGACGTCAGTGTGCTAGTTCTACGTCAGGAAGCTGCGGTCTGGCAAGCAGAAGCACGCGCACAATGCATAAGATATGTTGGAGGAGTGTTGGGTGGGCGCATGCGTACTGTTTAGTCTAAGATCTGTTGTCCTTTACTTGTTGCCATGCTATGCGACCATGTCCTCCTACTGCATAAAGCCTGATTATATAATCGGCGGAAACCTGGAATGTCGTAACCGGACCAGTGCCAGAGTGCACTTCATTCCTTTCCTCTTGCTCTGCCTCTTCGCGTCATTTATTTTCACCCTTCCTCATCCCCCCTCCAACGCGCCCCCGTCGTCCTCGTCCTCGAGCTCGATGCCAACGGTGTCTGCGGTAGGCTCCCACTCTCTCAGAGGGGCCCCATTGACATGGCGGCCCACCAAAATCATGAACATGCGCGACCTCTCCAGGGACGACGACTTTCTCAGTCACCTTCTGGTTGAGAAGCTCGGTACCGGGAATGTTCCTCTCTGCGTACACAAGATGGACTCCTCCCGCAGACTCCCAAAGGTTCCTGCTAGCGATCTCATGACAGTTGTTAGACGCGTGAGTCGCATCTCCACGTCCAGCCATGCTTTCCTGTTCATCTCGTAACGTATGTATCCAACTACTTTGATACATGTTTTTTTTTACCTCCCAGCTGGTCGAAAGCAAGGGTCCTCCCCAAAACGCTGTGCGTCAAGCAGTGGACGAACTCCTCGCGTTGGTGTCTCCATACGTATTGCCTGGGAATGTTATTTCTCAACTCCCACGTTTCTAGTCTTCAGCCCGTTCGTTACTACCTCAAGCCATATACACAAAAACAGATTAATGCGTTTGCCACGTGTGTACGACCCTATTGTTTCGTTAGCAACACCTGAAGTTCGGTTCGCCACAGACATGCCTCGCGATACTTCGAACTATACCATCCTGGAGGTTGTATTGAGATAGCGCACACGTCACGATACTCCCACAAGACCGGCAAGTCGGAATTGTGTATCCTCGCGACCCGCCCCCTGTCTCCTGGCATGGTTATCTTGGAACTGAAGGGCTCAATGGCCCACTTATCCAAAGAAGAGGACAAGGAGCTCAAGCGGACAGACCTAAGAAATCTTGACATCAGGAGGGACTTTAGCGTAATCCATTCCCGTCAAATGAAGAAAAACCATCTATTTTTGGGTCCTGCTCGGTTCGTGAATGTAAGTCACGATGGTCTCTGTAAGCATGTGCTCATGACGCTTTTCAGCACGATTGTGAGAATAACTGTGAACTGTTTCGGGAAGGCAAATACATCACTTTCCGCGTGCTCCGGCCTATCGCCGTTGGCGAAGAGATAACGGCACATTATGGTGATGGTTACTGTCAGTCCAAGCAACGTTCTTGTGCATCCATTACCTGATTTAGCCATCTAGTTGGGAGCAAGAACCGATACTGCCTTTGTGAAACGTGCGAAAAGAGCTGCCGGGGAGGCTATGGACCCGAAGGCGAGGCCTCCGGCTGTGAATCGGATGCCGGGGCATCAGATGATGATCTCACCGATTCTGAACCTGTCTCGACTGCGGTAGGCAACGTGAACGAGCGCAGAACTCGCCGCGGAGTATATGCTATTATCCAGGAACAGGATGACGATTCAGACGAAAGTGATGATGAAGAGAAGGAAGGAAATAAGCCACTCGCAAATGCTTCGGACGTCGCCGAGGTTGACTTGGAGTTTGGAGGCGACTCTTCTTCTGTCCTCCGATCAACATCGCGAAGATCAGCCTCGAGGTTTGTCAGTAATGCTTCGACTGTTCCTATTCTGACCCTTTCTTCGTGTCAACAGCTCTGTCCCTCCTATCAGTCGTTCCGAGTTAGTGGAAGAGCCGAGGACCCAGCTCAGGTCCACGGGGTGGCGGCAGAACGCATCTGCTACTGCTACCCCCGAGGTTTCCACGAAATCGTTCACGCCTGCGCCATCTGACCCTGCACAATTGCCTTCCAGATGCTCAAGACGAAGTGCAAGCAGGTTATCCACCCCTATTAATAATAAGGAGAAGGATAGAGTCCCAATCAAGGAGGAACCTGAAGCACGAATTTTGCGCACGCGCCCCTCATTGCATGTCGATAGGAATGAATCTTTGAGTACTGCCGACCAGATGGTGCCTATGGGGCCAGATGGACAACCGTTACCTACCTGCGTAACATGCCACAACATTCTGCCAATGATTTCCGTCGACAATCAAATAGTTTGGGGTCTTAACATTGACACGACGCCGCGGCGAGGCAAGAAGCGCAAGGAGCCACAAGAGTGTCCTCGGTATGTCGAGCTTCCCGTTCATTTAGAAAACAGACTATCTCATGTTGTGGCGTTTTATCCTGGCATCAGATGCATGCGACATTTTGCCGTTTATTCCCAGTTGTGGCCTGCTCGTTTAGCAAGTCAGGTCGTCGCTTCTGTTCCTCGAGATGATGGAGAATCGTCATCTAGACGTCCTGCCCCAAAGAACGTTCCTGCGGTGGAACCTAGACACTCGGCTGGTGGTGAGGAGCGGCCAGTGAAGAGAAGGAAGACTGAACAGGGACCAGTTGTGGAGATGTCGGACAAAGCGAAGGAGCTCTTGATGGCTCCTAAGAGGAAGCGGGGTCGCCCTCGCAAACATCCTATGGCAGAGGAGATTCCTAAACGCAAACGAGGCAGACCCCGTAAATCATCGCCTACCAGACCAAACCGTACATCGCCATCTCCGTCCACACCTGTGAAGACCGCTCGGCCTCGCATCTATTCCCCAACGGGCATGAAATCAAGGAATGAACCTGCCAGCCCATCCTCCTCGCGAGGCAATCTCAAACCCAAGTCGTTGGCCGTCAAATGTCAGCCCAGGGACTCGAATGGTCGTTTCGGCAAGAAAGCGACTACGAATGGAAGATTCGTGAGGAAAAGGATTGGCACCCTACAAGGAGGTTCAGCACGGGCACAGAAGGTCCTGCAGAGGAGAAAGGTGGAACGATGGCTTGGAGATAAACAGGAGCAGCTTGAAACCAACGACAACACTGAGGACATTGCTGTGCTTGCTGGCAGGAAACGCGAGCGCGCTATCATTCGTGACGAGTCACCACGTCCGAATAAGAAATTACGGAGTAGTCCGCGTTCAGGAGACGGAGATGAAGATCCGGTTCCGCACAATCCCAACGGTTCCTCTCTATTGAGGCTCAAGGGCTTGAACGCTGGTCTACTGTGTCGACCTAATCCCACGAATTTTGCTCGTAGAACATGGGCTCCTCCCCCACCCGAAGATACTTCCCCCGACGAAGAAGACGCCGAGGGTTCCCTCCCTACCATAGAGAGCGAGAGTAATGGACCTGTTACTCCTCAAGATCGCACCCCGTTGCCCATTCCCAGTCCAGACCAATTTCCGTTCCAAGGCAAGCCTAGCCTTGAGAGTAAATTGGAAGAGCCTGCTCCACGTCTCCCCACGCCACGGCGTTCTATACACAGCATCTCCACCATCCTGACGTTCAAACCATCCCCCATTAATTTTGCCCGGCGACGATGGTCTTCAACCACCAAGTCACCGTTAGAATCAGGGAATGGGACCCGCCGGAGCCAGAGACTACGACCGAGGTCTTCACTTCCTGACGAAAATAATTTATCTGAGGCCACCTCACAATCTGAGATGTCATCCGCATTGAGTACACGGACAACACTTGCTGGTCGATCGGTATCACCGCAGAAGTCCACTACAGACAGTGTCACTGGCCAGGCAATATCAGAAGCAGCGACTGAGACCGTACGTATGGTTTCCTGGCTCTTTCATATTCATAGAATTGAGCACCCCCGCAGGTAGTGGGCTTCTCGGACTGTCCTTTGAAGCCTCGCACGGCGTTTCCTGGTGAACAGTCATTTGAGAGTACAAACTCCGACGACGACCGTGCTGTTGAGGGGCTTCTTGCAGAAATCCCAGAGAGCCATGAAGGATCCGCAAGTGAAGACCCCCTTTCTCATCTCCGCGTTACATACACCACAGAACTTCCTGCAGTCGTGCCCTGGAAGAACGCTCGGGCGACACCCATGTCCCATTACCTGAAAAAGTCTGCTTCCTTCTGTGGCGATGAGTTGGCTTCGCCGACACATCTCGTCTACGCCGGGTGGGATTCTGGATCAGATATACTTTCCGATTGACCTCGCAACATCTTGTTCAAAGAAACATTCGGTGTAATTTAAATAAACCACTCCCACTCGCCACTTGTTCACTCGTTTGCCCAACTCTTGACCCCGTTATTATTATAATTTATGCCTTGTTCATTTTTTTTTCTTTCGCGTTGGCAAACCATACTTTAGGTATCGTATAGTTGTTAATGTTCATAGTCACGAGATGCGGTTCGACGAGTTCATCAAACCTGACATTGGAAGGATAACACTACATACATGCGACCATCGCTATCTATTACGACTGTCCCTCAGGCTTGAGCGAGCTTCGCCCAGCCCGCAGTATTTCATCTGTGGATAGCAAATTTACGGCGATGACGGAACTGCGTACCTCGATGAGTACAACACGCGTTGGTGGAGAGTGGCATTGGTGGACTCACCAGGAGTTTAACATCTGCCGTTTTACCCTATAATTGTCCCAGATCCCCTCAACCGTAGGGTCGAACGGCTCGCCAGACTGAAGGTCGATACCAACGATGTTGCCTTCCGATTGCTCATCCTGAGAACAATACAGATCAGAGAGATCGATCGCTATAGAATCCCAAATAAAAAGGCACGCAAACCTGCAGGGCCACGACAACATCCTGAACGTCAAAGCCACCATTCTGAGCAAGGGTCTTTGGGATGATCAACAGTGCGTCTGCGAAAGCCTGTACTCCCATTTTGACCCTTCCTTTGGCGGCCTTCTTGACGGCTCCACTGAGATGCGCAGCACACGCAACTTCAAATGCACCAGCACCGGGGATCAAGCATTCGTCTTCGAGAGCATTTTTGACGGCACGGAGCCCATCGCGAAGACCATCCTGAATTTGCTGGATCGTGTGCGCGTTGGGGCCCTTTATCAAAAGCGTGACGCTCTTTGGGTCCTTGACGTCCTCCAGGAATGTAAATTTCTCCTCTCCGAGAGTGTGCTCATAGACGAGACCAGCCCACCCGAGAATGTCCGGGGTGAGGTCATCGACGGAGTTTTGCGCTACGCCTCCACAAATGAGCTGCAACCTGTGATAAGTTTGTGTGATCAATAGCCATCGTATTACGTCTCAACTGCGGACGCGCACCGCTCCATGTTGCGTCGCTTGGCACGCCGCAGGGCAAAAATGCCATTTTTCGCGAGAATATCGAGACTGAGAGGGTCTATTCCTTTTTGATTGATTACGACGAAATTTTTCGGCTTCTCGTTCCCACCAACGGCTTGGTCACAGACGAGATTTTTGAGCTCAACGATCTTTTTCACTTTGACGTCCACAAAACGTCGTTCAGACTCGACGAGCTTCTCGCGCTGCTCTGCCGACGAGTAAAAGAAGCCAGAATTAACCTCCCTAAGGTTTTGTAAATTAGAGTTGAGGGAAGCAATACACGTCGACGTACGTCTTCTCGTATTCAAGGCTGACATTCAACGTCAGAATGAAGGCGTTCTCGACGCGTTTCGGCATATCCGGATGCCTTGCGCCGTGATCCATGACCAAACCACGCACGAGCTGAGTTTCTGACGCTGTGCGGTGCTGCATTTTCATAATTTCGACCATGTGAAGATCAATAGGGTCTCTCCATTGATCTTTTGCTCCTTCAGTAAACTTTTAGCGTGTATACCCTGGTTTCTGAGATTAAATACGTGCCTTTGGGGGGCGGCGGTGGCCTGATGGTGAGCACGGCGTCTACAATATCAGCTGCGAGTTGCTTCGCTAGCGAGGCGTGCAGCTTGGTTGCAAGCGAAGTGTGTGCGACATTAATCAGGGTAGGCCGATCCAGTTTCGATGGTTGTTTGAACGTGTCTAGAAACTGCAGGTTGGGTCAGCACTAGGCGGCGGGACCTGGGCCAGCATCAGACACAGACGGCTAACGCTTCTTTCTTCGCGAGATCAAAGCCTTCGCCGATAACGGTAGGGTGCACGCCTTCTGAGATGTAGCGATCTGCTTGTTTAAGCAGCTCTCCTACGAGAAGGACGACGGAAGTGGTACCGTCGCCAACTTGATCATCCTGCGCGACCGCAGTACGGGCGATCATCGCGGCTGTTGGGTTCTGTATTTGCATCTCGGACAGCAGCACTTTACCGTCCTTTGTCATCTTGATCTGACCAGAACCGTCCACCAGCATCTTGAGAGTTCCTCTTGGACCTGAGGCAGATTCGATCGCGAAACGGGAGGGCGAGAAGGGGCGCGGGACGCTTACCGAGATTACCCTTCACCACATTTGCGAGACCCATCGCACCTGTTGTGTTGACCTGGTGGGAGGGATGCGAAGGAGGGGAGAGACATGCAGCGAGATGAAATTACCTGCAGCGCCGCAGCGCGACGAACGCTTTCAGCTTTTGGGTTGATGAGTTCTATACTAGACGACATGATCGAAGATTGGCTTCAACGTGGTGCCCTGGCTCGACGTGGTGGTCGTACTAGAAGCGTACCAGGAGAAGATACTGGTCGAACAGGTGGCGGAGTACCAAATCGGCAAGGCTTGGTATGAACCATCACCTCGACCGTGACCTAACGCACTCGCCTACATCATTACTGATGACTTACCGCTATCCCCACAGCTACGGCACCAGGCTGGCGCGTTTCTATCACTCGAACGTGCCAGAAAATGCTCGCCAAAAAAATCCGGTCAGCCAAATATATATCGCTGCGACTAATCCGTTTGCAGGTCAAGCAAACCACAAAAAGTCTCCTCAGCGTTGCAGGACGATAGTCTTCATCGAGCTCACCTCCTCTGATGATCATGTCTCCTAGTCCCATGCACGATCTCCCAGCCCCTCTTATCGATGGCGCCCACCATCGCAAAGAAGCAGCGTCGGTATGTGGGTCTCATCAGTCCTTAATTCTCCTTCTAACCTTGTTCTGCAACAGAAGTCAAAGGAAATTAAACCATTGTTTTCCACTGAACCGCTTCCCCATGATAGGGAAAAGAGGCCCGCAGTTCAGACCCACAAGAAGCGCAAGCGCATTATCCCTTCCACGCCGGCCTTGACTTTTGATCCAAAGCGCAACCACGTTCCCTCTGGGAGGCAGGATCCTCCTTTGTTCCCGCCCTTCTTACCTAGACCACCCGCTTCAGAGTCTTCGACGAGTCCATATGATGAGCCCCAGACGACTCCCTTTGATCGCGAGATCCATGACCAGTTTTATAACGGATACGATGTGCAGAAACGGCCTCGCATCTTTTCAGAATGCTCCTCCACCGAACATTCCACCTCATCTTATCCCAACACCCCATGCACGGATATGAGCTCGGTCCCTGCTGAGTTCCATGACTCGCCTGTGTCGTACGCCTCATCTTCCTCGTCGGATCAATCTCCTTGCGCTGTCGAATTTGCCGTGGTCATTGACTGCGCGCACCAGCTTCAGCCTATGTATCCATATGACGGCCAATATGTACAACAGCCTATGGTCCACCCGGACTCCTACGGCTATCCAATGGGTTCTTGTCCAGACAGCCCTGCACAGGGTTATCATCCCGATCAGTACTCCGATGCTGCCCATGGCAGACCGGCTTCGCATGGCATGCCAGCGTATCCGTACCCTGAGAACAATGACTATTCCCACCCACCCCACAAATACTAGACTAGTTGCGCTCCAAAGAGGGTACAGTTCGGCTCGCCGATGTTTGGTTTTTCGACTTTCTTGCCTCCAAGTCTCTTGTGCTTCCGGAAACACGGGCTCGTGGCATATTTGTTCTCTATCGCTGTCTAAATATTCATGCCTATGTGATAATGATAACTGTATCCTGGTTTCGTTGTAGCCTAAATATTCATGCCCACGTAATGACTGTATCCTGGTTTTGTTGTAGATTCCAATAGATTCCGTTGACATTTCTCGTGGTTCGAAGCAGCAAGTAATTGTGAGCCAGTGTATGCCGTATCCTATGGAAAGCCGGACAACCGTGCTCAGTCACGCTACTAAATTTGGGAACAATGCCCATAGGACACCGATCACCTTCCCAAAAATTACCTGCAGCCAATGCAGCAACTAGTAATAAATTGGAGAATT
>JBBPNN010000950.1:0-13610 GCA_038090935.1 Hortiboletus campestris | reverse complement strand
CCTGAGCCCGATTCCCGTGTATGAAGGTCTGCACGTAGTGAACTGATGACCTCGTTCAAACTATCCTTTTGTTCATTGGCTTGGTTGCGGAGCTCTTGGACGATTTTTTCGAGATGCGCGATTTTGCTATCTAGTACGCCTAAATCAAAGAAATACGCGTCAGGGTAACGGGGGACATACTCGAGCTCTCCCCCTGAGCGCGTAGGGACTGGATGAGGTTATCCCCCGCCTGATGGGTTTGCTGAGATTCGGCCAGCTGATTGCGCAGTTCCTGGATGGTCTGTTCGAGGTTCCCTGTTCCTTCGTCTAATGGAGATGAGTATCAGATACCGGGATTAGGATGCGAATGAACACACTTGGACTATCGTCAACTTTTTCAACCTCTGTGTGCTGGATTTCCTGTATGCGGGGGGTCAGCAACGACAAATAGAGCAGTTTGCGATTGCCTTTTGTTTCATGCAGGTACACTTACGTTGTCAAAAGAGTGAGAGGCAAGTATGCCACGGAGTGCCTGAAGGGTGATTTTATTGTTTCCACTGGTCACAAAGTCGTAGTTTAATGACATAGCCATGGACCAGATTTTATGAGTGTACTCGATGTCGGTCCCGATTTGTTCGTGGCTCGTTGTGTCCCAAAATGACACCGAAGAACCAACGCAGGCAGCGATGAATGTGCCGTTGCTTTCCAGGGCGATGGATGTGGGGTTGTTATTGCTGTGAATGCGCCATTGAGAGAGCGTGGTCTTGGCAGACACGTCGACATGATGGATGTAGGCGTCGTGTGAAAGGGCAAAGAGTTGCTTGCTATCGCTGGCCCAGGCGAGAGACTGGTTGTTGTTCAACACCGGGTTGGCTTTGACTCGGAACTCGACGAGGAGGTTGCCATTCTGACTGTCATACACTCGAACGGAGTCACGATGATATGTAGCAGTGGCGACGAGGCGTCCGTCGGGTGAAAACTTTGCTGCTGCCACGCAGAAGTCGTGTTTCCAGGGAGGGAGCAGTCGCTCGCCAGTCGACAGCGACCAGACGCAAACAGTTTCATCATCCGATCCAGTCGTGATTTTCGTCGCGTCTGGCGAGACGTCGACTGCCAGCACCCGCTCGCCGTGTGCTTGGAATTCGGTCACTTTTGAATGACTCTCCGCATTCCACACCGTCACCAAGCCATCTCCCGTCCCACTGACGATCAACTTTCCATCTCGTGACACTGCGATGTTGCGAACAGCACTCCCTGCATCCATTGGCGTCCCCACCTCCTTGCCATCCTTGATGCGCCAACGTCGAATCTTCCCTTCATCGTCACCGCTCACGACGTACTTCCCATCAACGAGGATCGCGATGGAAAATATTTTATCTCGACAGTCGATTATGATCGGTTTTGCTCCTGTTCGTTCAACGATACTGGAAGAGGGATCGTTTCCGCTCGACTCTTGTGTTCTCGTCAGCATCGTCCTTTCAATCGTCCCACCAGTGCTCACCATTGCTTCGCCAGAAACGTACGTTGGAAAACATACCCGGCTAGGTATCAGACAGACGGAATGAGGGATGGCGGTCGTTTGTTTCTGGTGCGCTACGCCATTGTCACCTGGTATAAAGGAAAAAATATAGAAAAAATGACGCGTGTGTCTGGACTCCTTACCGAATCAATTCACACACCCACAATTGTTTGGTGTCCTGGGCGCTTGCTCTGGCCGAAATGAACGCTTTACCCACCGTGATGATTATTCAACACCGAAAAATAGCGATCAAACACAAAGAAAAATAGAGCATTCAATGACCGTCAAGCGTCCGAAAGATCAACCGTTCAACGCTCTGATCCACCCCTCCTGAAACATCACCCCACTTCAACTCGTACGCGAAGGCAGAGGCGGAACATACCTCCAATCGTCCCTCCTATCCTCCACAATACCCCTCTCATACCGTCTCCCGCACCGTACCGCCCACGATCGAACTCCCTCAGTGGTGGTACGTACCCTCGACCGTCGCCACCCGGTGAAGGCGGATATGGATCTGTCAATCGTGCGCGAAGGAAGCGCCCGGTTCATACCCCCATCGTATTCATTCGCGCACAGTCTCGAAGGAGATCGAGATCCCAGAGTCACCTGGGGTACCTCCCGTCGACAGGGGCCACTGCTAACGCAACACCGAGGAAGCTGAAGGCTCAGACAGCGAAGGGGAAAGAAGGGAATGGGAAATAATTCGGTTCTCTTGATGATACAGAGGGGGAAAAGCATCTCCCTGGAACCTAACTTTGAAGTGATCAAATGGTGTGACAAGCTCGAAGAGGGAGGCCTGGGGAGGGACGCAGAAGGTCTTTCTGGGTAGATCCGTTTGTTGAATTTTATCGATATCCCGATGACATCACATTCTGCGAAGGAGGACCAGTCTCACCTCTTGTCCTGCTACAAGTCGGCGCTCTAACTTCTTGCTCTCTCATCCTCTGTTCAGGTCCACGTTGTCCACCTCGAACCTGCATGCATGTATGCCGACCAACTTTCAGGTACTCTGTTGATATGTCCGTGCTTCGGTCCAAGCACCCAATATCCACCGTATACCACCGGACCCCATCTATACATCGTCTTCCCAATCGTCCGGAACGTCCTCGACCGCCTCTCGCCCAGCACCAGCACCCTGACCCTCGACGGCGGTCAGTGGCATACTCCCAGTCCTTCCAGCCACCGCATTTTCCCGCCCCCGCTGTGCTTGCACCGACGGGGACACCCACACGCCCTTCGACCCTCCACTCGTCCCCGCGCCCGCTCCAACGCTCGCACCCACACCACCATCCCCAGACGACCGACCCGGGCCAGGCGACACCTCGCGCGATCGCACCACTGGCGATGGCACCCGCACAGGCGTCCCACTCCCCGATCGTGGCGTCCCCAACGCTGACTTGGCCACCGCACTCCACCTCCCCGACCCGCTCGCGCCCGTGCCCATTCCCAAACTCTCACTCGCGCCACCCCGCGGAGAACCACCAGACCCCGACCCTGATCCACTACCACTCCCAGCACTAACGCCCACGCCCCTGCCAGCCCCCAACCTCACATCGATCAACCGCCCCATCGTCGACGGGGTCGATACGACATACTGCGACAGCAACGGCGACGGGAGACGCGTATCGATTCGTCGAATGAGCTGCACGCTCCGATGCGGTTCTTGGTCGACCATGACCGTATCCATGCGGTACACCGACGCGAGCTGTCCCCAGAAAGCGTCGATTCAGATCAGGGCAACTCGGATAAAAGAAGAATGGAAGAAGAGAAGAGAGGACGTACGTCATGCACGAATTTACGCCGCTCGGGCGGCATATGCGGCAACACTTGCGTACGTCGATCCGACGTAATAAAACTGCACCACGAAAAAAACGCCCATTAGCGAACCCACACCACATAAACATGACGCGCGAGACGCACTCTGCAAACGCCCTCTCCACAACACCTACAAACTTGGCCCCCAACCCCCTCGCAACGCCAACCAACTCGGTCGAATACGTCACCTTGCCTCGAGCATCGCGCTTCTCCTCGTTAATACCCAGCGCCTCAGCCAGCCTCGCGTTACGCTTCTTGATCTCGCATTCGCCCGTACAGGCGAGCACGAGTTTGGTCCCCGAACAGGGCACCGTCGAGCGGAGGTGCCCACAGGGGCACGTCAGCGTGACGGGGGCAAGACAGGGCTCGGCTTCAGGGCAGGCGGCGGGGGCATGGCACGTTTGTGTGCAGGGGTGCTGTGCAGGAAGGCTGAGAGAGAAACAGGCGACGCGAGTGGAGATGTGAGCGAGAACGCGGAGCGAGGAGCGAGGATGTGCGACGCACCATGATTTACGGGATTTACCACAGACGGAAGTACACGTCCCACACGCGTCGGCGTGGCAGAGTCGTTCGCAATGATGAAACCCGCATCCCAGGAGCCTAGCGTCACAAAGAAAAAAAATGATGTCAACGCCAGTCCAACCACAGCCAACACAACGCACTTTCCACACATGCTCCCACAGCTCACTCTCTCCTGCGCGCACCGCACATTGGGCACTCGCTTCTTCCCGCACGCACACACCTTTTCCGTCAAAAATGGACACGGTGGGCACGCACCACCACCCTTGCGCTCGCCCTCTTCCACCAATCCTAGTCCCTCGTCCGCCGTATCTGCCCCAGCCACCACCACTCCTTCATGACAGGCATGCGGCACATGCGGGTGCCCGCACGCCGGCGCCGGCCGTGCACATGGATACACACACCGCAACCGCGTCCCGCACGCAATCGGCGGGTCCAACACCGTCCGGCCACAGAGACAGACGAGCTCTTCAAACACCCCCCTTGGGCACACCCCACATGGCCCCTTGTGATCGTGTCGTTCACAGCGGTGGTTCCCGCACTGGAGAGCACGGCCACACGGGAGGTCGCACTCGTGGAGGTCACTCTGGAGGTAGGCGCCGAAGTCGGTGTGGATGGGGTCGCGTCGCTTGGAGGACTTGGCGGCAGCGGCGCGTTGAATTAACGCGAGCGATGCGAGGGGGCAGCAGATGCGCCCACATTGGTGTCGCCCGCAGGAACGGAGCGCTTGGCAGGGCTTGTCGCAGAGGATGGCCTCGCTCGCGGGGGTGTCGCCGTCGGAGGAGAGCTGCGCGAGGACGGCATCGCCGCAAGGCGTCTTGTGTTTTGTGGCGCCGCAGCGACAAGTGCGTTCCACGCGTTCGGTACAGGGCGGACAGGGGTCCCAGTGGCAGGTTGCTTGGCAGAGATGGCCGCATGGGAGTGGTTTGGAGCAGGGGGAGGTACAGGTGGGGAGGGGTGAGGTACATGACGTACGGGGTGGGAGGGGTGTAGAGGCTGAACGCTTGCTGCTCGCTGCAAGTTCCTCGGAAGAACGCGCAATACGACATCGACCGCATGCGCAGGAAACGACACGTTCAGGGTCGAATGGGCATGGCGGGGGCGTCCGAGAAGGTGGATGACAAAGCTTGGAACAAGAGTGGTGTAAACAGGCGAACGGACTTGCAGAGATGTGTCAGTAGGATAAGTCTGACGAAATAAAAAGAGCCGTACCGCTCGCACGGATGATCACACCCATAGCTTCCCATCCATACTTGTTCAGAACCATCGTCCTTGGCGAGGACGCACTTGTTACTACCCTCGACTTTGGCCTTGCCGCACGCAACGCTTTTTGTGTGTCGCCCACACCAACACCGAATCTCCTCTCGCTCCGGACACGGCGAGCACGGGCCCTCGTGGCACATCTCCGTGCACCGATGTTCCGAATTGCCACATTGGAAAGGTTTGAGACACGGTTGATTGCACGAAAACGACAGCGCCGCCCCACCGACTTGGCATTTCGCGCTGTGTCTCTCCTTGTCACAGAAGCACGTCGCCTGGATGGTCACTGCACACGGCGGACACGGTCCCGGATGACACGGTAACGGACAGGCGTGTTTGCACCCCGAGCGCTGGCGCGAACACGGTTGTGCGCACGAATGGGGCGTGGCGATGCGAGGTGGCGCCGGGTTACGCATCCGCAGACAAAAGCACCTGTGTCACGATCAGCGAATGACGCGCGCAAGCAACGGCCGAAGAAGTGCATACATGTAGGTGTGGGGTACAGCCTGGCGTGTCGCGCGACACCCAGGACAATGCCATTCCCCAGGGCGCGACTCGCCTCTCGCCCGCCACGCCTCCTCGAGGTCCTTGACGCTCTTCTCCGCCCAGGCGCGTATACACTTGAGATGAAACGTGTTCCAGCAATAGTGAGATCCCTCTGCGTCCTTGTCGTCCTCGGCGGCTCCTGGGAAAGTGGTGGGTGGGGAACACGACCACGTCGCTTGTTCAGGCCGGATGGGGTTGAAGCAGATCGGGCAATCGGTAAAAGGCGGTGTGCGCAGAGCATGTGTGAGCGTCGAAGTAAGATCGTCACCGGGGGGTTCTCGAGGTCGTCGTGGGGCCCTGGGCCTGCGGATCTCGGCGGGAGGGGGCCAGGGCTGCGCCTGGGCCTGGGCCTCTGGCGTTTCTGTGAGCGTCGCCTTGAATCTATCCTGGCGAGATGGGCGAGGTGGGTGGGACGGCGCTGGCGAGTCGGTGGACTGTTCAGATCTGGGTGGGCGTTGTTGTGGTTTTGGGGCCGACCGCGCGTTATGTGCGGGTATATCTCGTTGGGTATCTGGAGGAGGACCAGACCGCTGTGCATTCGGAGCAGCGCTGCCAAGATCTGCGCCAGAGGGACCGCCATGTTCTCTCGCGAGTCGTGGTTTGCCTCTGCCTCTGCCTCTGCCTCTACCGCCCTGGTGGTGCCGCGAGCGACGTTCTTGTTGTTGTGGGGTATTATCAGGTTGATCCATTGGTGGACAGTGAAACTGAAGTTTCTGCCACGGAAACAGCCGTCGATTTTATGATGTGTTGCAATGACTCACACCCTCGATCGAGTCTATGCACGGCACCGCCATGGTGACTCGAAACGACATCAAGAGCCCTAACGACTCGGAAAAATAACCCATCTAATGCCTTCGTACAGCCCCCGTAAATCTAATCCTACCCGTTCCCCATCACCCACCAACACATCGCCTCGCGCTCTCTCTACAACCTCGCAATCAGCGCCAACCAGCGCAAAGAGAGGATCAGGACGAACTCTCTGATTCGACTGCCGCCCGTTTCTCCCGTTTCTCCTTGAGTGCACGTTCCATCTCTTCAAACGCATCGAGCACAGCGCCCTTGGATTTTCCCGCCGTCATTGACGTGGTGTGAGTCGTTTCGGGAGCGCGGATGTGGGCGGGCCATTCGGTCTCGGGTATGTGTCGGGCAGACAGGGCAGCACGCAGCGCTGTCACAGAGTCCTTGTACCCGGCAAGCGCCTCTTCGTACAAGTCGTACACGCACACAGAACATCCTGACATGCAGCACTCTACGGTCGGGTGAGACACATCAGCCTTCAAGAGTAAATTCAAAGACGGCCGACGGACCATCGTCTGCAGGCGCCCTGGGTTCTTGGGGTATGACAAAACCAGCAATGGTATCAGGGGTTGTGTACGTCCGAGCGAATTCGCCAGACTGCAACTCGGCTGAGCTGGCGGAGTCTTGGGGGAGCACCGAGACGTGTGTAGCACGTTCGGGTTTGGCTCGGGTAGTGATTTCGAGTCTGCGGTAGCGCTCTGTGAGATTCCGACCTCGCCGTGGGATGCAGGCGCTGTTAGATGTGAGCCGAACGTGAAGCGCGATAGGACAAGAGAGAGACCATCGTGAGGGAGACAGCGGCATGCATGACAGAGAGTGACACAGCCTTTGCCAGCAGGTAAGCGCAGGCCGGAAAAAGCCGTGCGTTTCTTGGCGGTGACTATGATGACCACAACTAAAGACATGTCTGCCACATAATGGGCGATGAGCTGCTTTCAATAGAGCAACGGTTGCACGTTCCGCCATTGGTCCCACTATTGGTTGACCCGTGCACCACGGACGTGTATTTCACCTGCTTGCGTTCTGCACCATCATTATCTCCTGTACGCATATTCTGTTGCCGTTGGTCTCCTTCTTCGACTCGTAGGTAGCCTACTCTCTTACTCACCGTCACACTGAACTTGTGCGGCTGTCGATATACTATGCGAAGCGGAAGCAGCAGATCTCAACTCAGGACACAGAAGCTGCTGTGGAGTAGCTCGAAGAAGGACGCTTGATCTGGGGGGAAATGCTTCAGCTTCGCCACTCCTACGACTCGGAGTTGTCGTCTACCCACTCAGGGAAAAAGCTGTTTAATACTTTGAGCTTTCTATGATTTAGATGCGCTGCGGATCTCTTCGTTTCCGTCACACGCGCCGGCGATGACATTGAATACTCGTTGACCGCGATGGGCTCGAGGTACCAGATGTGGGGTTTATCCGGGGGATTCACCCGACCGGCATGACGAACTCAATCAACTTTAGACTAGACAAAATATATCGGGTGGTATGAAAACGGTACACTGGCACCTAGTTGTCTTGGTTTTCCCCTACCTCCAGGACGCCCATGACTACAGCAAAGAATTAAATTATTTGCTATTGTCCTTACAGCACAATTTAGACCTACCGCATTTTCAGGAACGGTGCTTCTGTTTCCTAGGATGGGCCAAATGGCGCTCTCGAATGTGTCGAACGAAGCTTTTGCGCATAAAGCTTTTGTGACATCCATGCCACCGGCAGGAAATCAGCTCTTCTTCATTGATTTTCCTGATGCCATGAGTGTTCCGGAAATGCGCGGGAACATTCTTGCATGTCATCTGAGCGCCGCAAGCCTCAGAATCGCCCACCCCGGGCCACTGACAGAGCTTCGTCACCAAGCATGAGTGACTGCTCTCTGTCGTGGATGTATGAGGATGTCCTCCGGCCACTTGTGCGGGATTAGGCATAGCGTAATTCTGCGATGAAATCCATCCGCCCGTCATATACACGATCACACAGAAAAGGAGTCGTGGGACATACTGCTGAAGGAGCTAGCGCGGTGACCGTGTGGTGACTAGTAGTCCCGAATAATGCCTCCATTTCAAGGCGGAGTGCAGTTTGGTATGGAGATATGCGCCCCGAGGCGGCCATGTCGGCAGGCACAGAGTACCATTGCAGATACGTCTCAGTCAATGGTGCTTCTGCAAGGTTATCTGTAAGGGGGTGATCCTCGGTGGTAATGCCACCCTGCATACGGTGCTCGTTAGCCCGAGATATCCACCAAAGCCAAATCTGCAAACGCACAAAAGGAGCATCAGGGATGTGGTTGACATTCCTGTACATCGAGCTCCTCGCATGGCTCGCTTCGCAACAGTATGGACATCCGAGATGGGATTGCGAGGTAGGAACTACGTGTCCCGGGAGTGGCCGCCGTAGAGTAGAGGGAGACGCTGCAATGAAGGAGCACATTATCTATACGAGAAGAGGATAACAGGACGCAGACACGGTGAGCATTTTGCGCATCACTCTCATTTATCATCCGTTCTGTGACCCCCGGGCCCCATCAAAACGGTTCCTGTCATTGGCTTCAAGTTGACGTTACCAGCATGGTCTGATCCGAGACGAGGCCAAGTTACGTTGAGAAATCCCCTCCACGGTTCTTTGGGACGGGGGCGAATCATGATGCTTCTACAAGTACCGGGGCGCGGGCCGTCCTCGAACGCAACGTACAATTTGCAAATGCAGCAGGTCTTGGCATTGACGTCCTAATAGCTTTTCGAATTATATGAGGGCCGATGGCTTAGCTTGCAACAATCACATTGCGATAGCGCATCTCGAGTCGAGATAGGATGGAGCTACACTGATGCTGAACTTGGACAAAAACGCGACATACTGATTGAAATCAGAACCGGCAATTTTCTGCATGAGTTGGCGTTATCAGTGATGGTCGCACGAAGAAGGTACATTGTCAACGTCTCTCCAAAAAGGAGAACGACACACCTTTCAAGCTCCCGAACCCCTCAAACCCCTCCATGGAGGTGCCGCCCGAAAAGCGCAAGCAGGGACAGCTCAAAGGAACCAAGAACAAGCCGACAGCCAAGAACAGCCCGCCTCAAAAAAAAAAAAAGGGGGCCCAGCGGCAAAGGCAAATGACGTCGAGGAGGGATAGATCTTAGGTGCGTTTGGCACTGACTCTAAATGGACGCACGGTTACGTAATGAAATGGAAGCTTGTCCTCGGAGTCCAACATTTGCTCCGACATCGGTCAAGCGGAATGAACGAAGCCGTATACTTATCTTTAGGTTGGCTGGAGTCACAGCTATGCGAGATCAAATGCGGTGAAATCATAGCATTATTAATCTCACCAGTGGAGACGCAAATAACTTTACAGCCTCATCACTACCTAAATGGAGACAATGTGAGTACTAAATTGAAAAGAAAAGTGATGTCGAATGGTTCTTCTCACTTGGCGGGTGCCACAGATCTGAGTCTAGACCCGGACCACACCGTGCACTTGCGATCGAGCAGGATGGACATCTACTGGAGATTTGGGGATTGCCAGGGTTTGAACGATTTGTCATTTACAACGGATTCTCCTCGCTCTGCGCCCAAGCATACTCTGGGCCGGCATCCTCAATGCTGCAAAACGCTGCTGAAATGCATTGATTTTGTTATTGCCAAAAAGGATAATGTGGTCCATGTTTGCTTTCGGGTTTCACCATCAGACGATCCGTGGGTCGTTAGAGCCTTCTAGCCAGCTTGCTTTGGCTTGCTCATGTCATAGCCTGTGATGAGCGGGTCGAGCAACGGTATTCTTTCAGCTGCGAGTTCATCTTAGCTACCCTGTGGAAAGGTGCCGTCAAACCAGCCTGTGATGTCCCGAGCCTTTCGGTGCGTCATGTTGTATTGATTGCATGTGCAGCTAATTCGATCATCGGCGGTGCTAGCAAACTCCCTGGGACCCATCCTTTGGTACCCGACCAGGTCAGATTTTCACGTTTCTTCCCCATCCATGAATCAATGATGGCTTGTACGGCACGCAGTATTCAGAACCCGACCACGAAGAATTCGCTTTCGTCATTTCGTCATACGCTCCCACTCTTTAGCTGTCACATGCCGCCCCCTCCAGCGGTTATTTCCGCTCGCTAGATGCTTTAGAAGGTTAATCACGGCTTTCGGAGGTGCACACAGAGCTGGAAGACTCACCATTCATTCCGTAATGCCCCTCCCCAGATTTGAACCGCGCCAAGTTACGGGTTGTCTAGCTGTGGTGTCGAGGGACGCACAGCGAGCAGAGGAAACTGAGGTAAGTAGAGTACTTAGTCAGTGACTGCCAGTAATACATGTGGTGTCATATCTCCTTGGGTGTTAGCTGTCCTCCATGCGAAAGACTCTGTGGCTTGCTACGTACCGGGACAACATTGGTCCGATTAGTACTCACACGGCGAATGGGCCGCTGTTTGGACTGCTCGGGCTGTGCCGGCACAATGGTAGAAACCATGCTTGTCGCGTTAAAACAGGTGGGGGATTATGCAAAAGCTATGCGGACGAAGGATCCAACTCATCAGTGGCCATGTTTGTAACGTTATCGTTGAGGCTATTTGTAATTGGAAGATGCGGCCACATGTGTGATGGAAAGATCCTATGTACATACTTACAGTAATGAGACAGCAAAGTTTGTCGTTTCGTGGCAAAGATTTCTGACGAAGGACATATTACGTGACTGTGCCAAGTTTCATAAGATGGTGGTTGTGATCAGGCATTAATCTGCCACAAGTTGAACCGAAATGCTTGATCCAAATATTATTATTAAAAGCTAATTCGAACGTTCCAAAGAGAACTTCCATTCGCCATCAGAGGATGGGAAATAAGTACGCATGTCGAAACCACCATTCTGTCGGAACAGTCGAGGAAGCACTTTCCCTCAGACTGATCATATGAACGATCGAGACTCGGTGCCATTTTGCTTGCCACGGAGTCCAAGAAGCCCCAGCAATGGCGATCTTGTTTTCCCGTCCTCGTGGTGGACTTGCCTGAACTCCGCAAGTCAGACGGCGACGGTCAACAAGAAACCGTCCGACGAAGCTATCTATATTGCTACAGGAGCGTTCTTTCAAGTTGTGAGTTACGGGGGTGTCTGAATCGATGCTACGATGCGGTCGATCAGCGGAACAGCGTTGACTACACTATCATGTTCAAGTTGTAGATGTTGTCCGATGGGATCACCGGTAGCCACATTCCAGAAACGAACAGTTGTATCCCAGGATGCACTCGCAAGGATTGATCCATCCGGGGAGAGAGCAATGAGAATATGGCGCCGGTGTGACTTGCAATTGTCCATGGATGTTCGATTTATTGTCCTGTATCGGAGTTCCAACAGAAAATCGATCCATCCTCCTCGGCAGAGAAGAGCCTGCTCCGTCGCGTGACCACAGTATCAAAGATCCCTCCATCCAATGGACCAAAGATGAGCGTCCTACTGGCAACGTCGTACACACGGATGCTGCCATCAATGTCACACGCAAATTTGTTTCCGTTGAGAGAGAAATGCACGGAGGAAACAAAATTGCTGACCTCGATGGAATGGATGATCCAATTGCTTTTCAGGCCGCAAATATCCACCTCCCTGTGACCAACCGCAATCTGTCGATCATCCGGCGAAATGGAAATCTTGGAGCAGCCCTTCGGGTGAGTCCATTCTTTTACAAGTTCGTGCGGTTTGATGTCCCACACTTTGATCCTCCCGTCCTCGTAACTGCTGACAATTTTTGTGCCATCCGAGGTCATGGCAAAATCGGTCGTGTTGTTTTCGTGCTCCATTGATGCCCCTTCTTGCTTTCCGCTTTCCAAATTCCAGACCTTCACAGTTCCTTCATCGAAGGAGCCAGTAACAACGCGCCGTCCGTCAGGGAGATACTCGAGCCACGAAATAAGGTCATGACTCATCATCCACTGAGATTACCAGATATGGCAGGAGGCCATCATTGTCAAACCGTTGTGGTGGTGTGACGCTTGACATGATGGTGGTTTGGCGACTGGTTGCAAGCTGGGTATCGAGTGAGCGAAAGGTGCGTGGTGAAAAGACCAAGGAAGGAAAACACTAAACACGCTGAACCTCCACAGCTTATATAACACCAGCCTGGAGGGAAGGGTGGGCGTTCCAGACTTACTGACAAATCAAAACCGGCCCGGCACGGGAGCTGGCAACAATTAGGTAACAGCCCGTTCGGAAACCCGAAAATTGGCAAATTTGGGCAATGTTTTGGACAGCCACCATGGCTGAGCTCGTGTCTGAGTTTGAAATCAAAACTTTGTTTTTCTACCCAAAAGATGGATTACTATCGCAATGATTCCAGACGTATCTTGGTATACCTCGCTTCCTTAGCAACTTTATTGACACACTTTGTGGTTGATCATTATATACACTATCGGATGTCCAAACCCCCCAATGAAAAGGCCTCCTGGAATGCAAAGGAAGTCGAGGTGCTTGTCCACTATCTCCACACCCATCGTGCAGAAGCTGGCGATGGTGGTAACTTCAAGACTGCAACCTTCAATGCTGCCGCTGAACATCTTGCACCACTCTGGACAGCAGGGGCAACAAAGGTGGGCCAATCAGTCAAAAACAAGTGGACTTCTTCGGTATGTACCTGATTTTGCTTGCCACACACCACTAACATCTGATTTTGATAGATACAGAAGACACATGTGGAGATCGAGACCTATTGCAGCCTATCTGGCTGTCATTATGACAATGAACATGGGGCTGCCATCGATGGAGAGGATGTGGAGAACGTTTGGGCTGAGTATGTCAAGGTATGTGTTCCTATGATACAAATCAATCGGATATCACAACTTTGGTATATTTCTACTACAGAAGCACCCTCTAATGCGCCCCTTCAAACACCGAGGATGGGAATTTAGCAAGTACATGCGCGAGATTATACCTGATGGAGGCGCCAGAGGAGCTAGCTCCTTTGCCCCATCCTTGTCCATGGAGGTCACACACCCCGGAGCTGCAGAAGCTATTACTGTCATGGATGTGCCCCAGCCCCAGCCAGATGGTGCCACCAATAGCGACTTGGGGAGCAGCAGTGGTACCACCTCTGCAAAGGGCAAGGAGCGTGCAGTCCCCATTGCTGCTTACAGGCCGAAACCGACCACGACTGCCGCCGCCGTGTCCATGGCTCCTGCTACATCCATGGCTCCTGCTGTTG
>JBBPNN010000949.1:0-13620 GCA_038090935.1 Hortiboletus campestris | reverse complement strand
TGCCCCAGCTGCCATCAGTTGAACTTGTGAAGATCAAATATGACCATCTGAAGAAGAGGAAAGCTTAAGATTCAGAACACCATGACTGCAAACCTTCAGTAGTATGTTTCTCCAAGCCCATTGTTTGCTAGGGCTGCTTATGTTGGTGTGGTGGAGCTAGTAGCATGGCTGGCACTGTGATTTGGGGATCAGCTCATATGTTCAAGAGTACTATTGGAAGGCACAGGGGTTATCTTGCAGTCTAGTAGATAGTCTAAGCCTCTAAGGATATATGTAATCTGGACTTCAACAAATCTCCTGAGGTAAACAAGACAATTTTGTTCCCAATTTGATATCTTCAGACTGCTGCAAAGTGGTATCTATTCGAAGTGAGGCGAATTAACTTTGAAGTTAATTCGCCTCGACGGCAACACTACCCACCATGACAGCGAGCACGCGCTGTCTGGAGCAACAGCACAGCCGCCGTGTCCCGGGACATGCGCTTAGTCAGCATCCCCGCCAGCCGAGCGTCCCGCGAAAGGCAAGCTCTTTGTCCAGTTACTAACGTTTCTATCCCGGATTCGTCCTACCGGGTGAATTAAGGGCCATCCAGAGCACTGTAAGTCGTGGTGTATATGCAGGGTTCCCAGCAGCCCGTACTGAGCGTAGCAGTAAACATAGTTTTCCCGTCCGGTTTCAGACTTCGATCCCCACTGATGGATTCAACATCTCCATCGGTTGAGGAAGACAGTCTAGTCTTATCTACACCAGCACCAAACATGACCACCGAGACCCAGGCGCGTCTTGACGACGAGATTGCTGCGCTGACCTTGGTATTATGCAACCTTCGCACTCAGAGGAATACCTTCTCGGCCATTTCTCGCCTTCCTCCCGAGATTCTTGCATCCATATTCATCCATTGCGCTCGCAGTCATCATAAAAACCGACTGGGCATACCTGACTGGGTCAACATTTCCTATGTTTGTCGCCATTGGCGAGATACTGCATTGAACTGTTCGACTCTCTGGTCATTCCTGTTCGTGTCCTCGCCACACTGGACAGACGAGCTACTCGCTAGATCAAAGACGGCACCGTTGAAAGTTCGCGTGGATTCCGGTTATCCAAAGCAATCAAGGGAGTTACATCTTTTAGAAAAGGTGGCACCACAAGCAGACCGTATCAAGGATCTCTGCCTACGACTCACACGTCAGGAGGCCGAGCGTATTTTGTCTTTGTTCTCTTCGCCTGCTCCCCTCCTGCAAAGTTTGCAGATCTCGGTGGAGAGGTCCAACTACCTTGGCGAACCCGCTCTAGTCCCAGCGGCCCTCTTTGACGGATATACTCCAGCACTCCGCAAGTTGGAGTTGATAAACTACGCGTTTCCACTGACATCCTCAGTGTTTTGTGGTTTGACATCCCTCAGGCTGCGCGATCTTGGTACTTCCTTTCATCCGACACTTGCAGAGCTCAAGGCCGCACTCAGCCGCATGCAGCGCCTCGTACATCTACACCTTGAGAATGCTCTCCCCAGTGCTCGCGGCAATTCCATTGGCCAGTTTTCTGAGGACTCGGAGAAGCTCAATTTTCCTCAACTCTCCCGTCTTTCCATTGTCGCACCGTTCACGACGGTTGTCCTGCTTTTGTCTTCTTTTGACATTCCACTCAAGACAGAAGTCAGGTTGCGATGTTGTTACGAAGCCGACTCCGAGGACCACACCCCAATCTACCCCCTTCTCGCGAAACGTTTCATCGCGTCCAAGGACCAGGCATTTGCCTCCGTTCCCATCATCCGTACTGCCTTCATTGAAACTGCATCGGCGACAGTGGGCTTCGTTTTTAGCTCGGCCGAACGTGATTCTGGTTGTCGTGCGTTCTCGGCGTCCACAACGTCCTACGACCTCGGTCAGCTGCATGAGGACTGGGACTGCAATATCCCACTCATGGTTGACGTTGTCCTGCGGACCTCATTGTCATCTGATCGTGAGGACCTCGTGGGACGCGTTTGTCGCAGTGTGCCCCTGACCAGCCTTTCAAGTGCCCATTTTAGCTTTGATGGCGGTACCGCGCTCTCATCAGCCTTTTGGACAAAGACTTTTGGACATCTTCAGGAGCTGCGGTACATCAAGCTGTCCGGAGCCGACTTGTATGGTTTGATCCGAGCGCTGTCCCTTACCCCTCATCATCGCTCGCTGAAGAAAAGTGGAAACCTGAAGCCGGGGTCGGTGCAGACATTTGCACCCGCTTTGGAGGAGTTGGAGCTCCACGACATCCCTTTTTCTGAAGCATGTTACGGTCGGTCGCAAGGAAATCCCAACAGCTGCTCCCCCAGTGCACTGTGTCTCTGCGACGCACTTTCCAATCGCAAAGCAGAAGGTCATGGTCTTCAGCGGCTCGTCCTTGCAGAATGTATGTACGTTCACGATTATGATGTTGAGAGTTTGAGGGGGTCAGTAACTGACGTCGACTGGGATGGGACCACAAGAACCGTCTCAAGCTTGGAGAGCGAAGACGAAGACAACAGACCTCTTGGTCGCTTTGGACTGCCGTCACGTTACCATATTGCTTTCCCATGATCCATATTCCATGCTGTTTCACCCATTGTTATCTTGTGCAGTGTCGTTTTCATAGGAAGATCATCAGGCTCGAATGATTAACGAGTAGCGATAACATTAGACTCATACTTAGACTCTGCATTACATTACCTTTGTGTCTCTTGACATCGTCTAGCCAGACTCTGCTCGCCAAAGTACGCAATAAACATGTTGTATCAACTACATCGTACCTCTGCTAGTCTTGCACAGGCAGGAATCCCACTATGCGGCGATTCTCAATAACGACTCGTTGAGAATCGATATTCCCGGCTCCTGAAAGCATTTCGATAGCGAGCAATGCAATTAACCATGTAAGTATTATACATCAGCCTTCCTGTCTGCCAACTCCTCTATCGAGGGCCGTTTGGGAGCGGTTATCCCGCTGCGACCGGAGCTGGCATACAAGATCTCGGCCTCACCAAGGACGCCTGGGGTGTAGTCCGCAACAGGACCAGACTTGTAAATGTTACCCTGGGGATCGAAAGTCGACGAAGGGAGTTGGAGGAGGTCAGACGGGGTCCTCGTGAGGTACAACCGGTGCAAGGAATCCTCGGCAGCCTATGCAGTGTCTCGATGATCTTTCTCATCAGAACAGAGACTGATCACACACCCTGTACTCGGCCATTTTCAGCGAACTACCAAAGCCTTCGCCGAGTTTGTCAGCCCCGGAGTATATTCCAACAACGAATATGGGCGAGTTAGAATACCGGCCTGTTTCTTTCAATAGTCTGAGAGGGATGAGCACATGGTAGAACACCCAGGCGAGGACTCGGACTGACCTTGACTTTGGTCGTTCTCTACCAAATTTTGCGACTGTTTCCATAAGAGCGCGTTTTGGATCTCGAAATTTCAACATGGTCCGTAAGTCAACATGGCGGTTTAGGAAGAAGGAATGGACGAATTTTCGAGCTGTAGAGAGTGACCTCTCTTGGTACACCAATGCGGTCAACGCACGCGGTATTGACGCGAGCGCGTCGGAATGCAAGAGCGGGGGCGACGCAGGCGTGGAAGGCTAGGTAAAAAAAGTCAGTGTGACCAAACCGGGACACGGTCCATGGACGAACTTGTCTATGCCAGCGCAGAAGAGGGGTAGCACCCATCTCTTGAGCGACGCTGGCGCAGGTCAAGGGGCCCACGTGAGCGCTGACTGCAGCCTTGAGAACACGGGTTGGGAGATGGGGGTATGAAGCGTGGAGGTATTCTGAGGCAAAGAGGCCCACGAGGGAGTTACCGAGTGCTGCAAGGTCTGCATTCGTTGGAGGAGCTGGACTGGAGGGGTAGTACTTGGCATGGAGATTGACGAACGACTTGTGTGTGCAGGCGCGTCGGATGGTGTCGGGAGATGTTAGTACTGAACCCAGGCCAATACGATGTGAAAGCGCGGTGAGGGCGGAAGGGGGCGGTGGCTGTAGTGCAGCCCAGGACTGTGGATCGAATACGACTTTGCCAGCCTGCCTGACGATGGCCTCTCTCGGAGGGAAATGGTTCAAATGGGCCGCGGAGATGGCAGCGGTCGAGTAGAGCCTGTGTGAAAGACGACCCATTGGCCGACCTCTGAAAAAATTGGACGGTCGAGGACACAGTCGGCAATGTCCGAACTCGGTGTTGCTTGACCGGACAACTTGAACACGCACACCACAAGCTCACCATCGCCCATGGCGGTCCTCTCGCTCCCCTTGACATTCACCAACTCGTTCTGGACGCAGGACTATCGCACGGGCCTCGAAGTTCTCTACAGCAAGCTCGAGCAGGTATATATGCCTCCTCGACCTTACCTTGCCTAGACTCACATCTTATCCACTCACCGCAGGGTGTTGCCGAGAATGACGAGATTGTAGCATTCATCCGGGTATGCATGTCCCACCCGTGTGACCCCGTCCTCACCTATACACAGGCACGTTTGCACGCAGAGAACCAGCTTGCAGCAGCCCTACTTAACCCGTCCGCGATTAGCTCTCAAGGTATGTTCTCACATTCTCCGCCGGATTTGATCCGCACAACTTTCTTTGAAAGCTGGTTTCAACAGAGATGATGGAGCTTCCCTGCTCATGACATTCCGTGGACTTCAGGCAGAGTCCGCCGTCCAAGGTCAGATCCACAGAGACATCGCCAAGGACCTTCAGACCCTGGTCGTCGAACCGTTCTATGTCTGGGCTCAAGGTTACAAGGTGCTCATGTTCACGCATGCATTGACGTCCTTTAATCCTTGCCAAATAGGAGCGGCTCTCCGCGAGTAAAACGACCGCTTTGAATAATTGGTTGCGCTACTACGAGGATGCCCAAAAGGAGGTCTGTTCCTTCTCATCCCAGCTCTCGCTTTCCTAGCTACAGCTTTCTTCGTGTAGGTCATCAAGCTCAAGAGCACATACCTGGCAAAGACACGTCGAGCAGATGAAGCCGAGGACGAGTATGGGTGACCCTTCTCCATTCCATGTATACTAATCCATTAACAGTGCTAAATTTGCACCCAATAATGATTTGGGCGACCACTACACGACCTCGCCACGGCTCGTGCCGCGTGACGCCCGTACACCCCAGCGTTCTGCTACCGTTTCTGAGCGCATTGCGCAACGATTCAAGGAAATTCAGCGCAAGGCCGTCGCATCTGCGGCTACCACTTCCGATGCAGCAAGTGGAGTTACTGAGGAAAAGGAAGAAGAGCCCCCGAAAGTGGACAAGGGCAAAGGCAAAGGCATTGAAGAATCTTCACCGGTCCTTGCGTCCCCTCCTCCCATGTCACCACCTTTGCCCCCTTCGAAAGCGGAGGTTACATCATCCACGGCACCGCCTCCTACTCCAATTCTTTTGGGGGGCTTGTCTTTACCCCCATCGGCTGTATCTAGCCTGCTCACACGCGCTGCAGCCGAGTTGCCTCTCAGACCCGTCCGTTTCCCACTTATTGGGGAATATCCTGACTGTTTCTCGGGCTCGGAGTTTGTTGAATGGCTGAACAAAAGTGTACCTGGCTTTGGTGACAATATCGACTTGGCGGAGGAAGGTGCGAGGGACCTCACAGAGCGAGATGGTCTCCTCCGCAGGGTTGGCGAGTTTGGAAACCAATTTGAACATGCCGATGATGCATATTATCAATTCCGTCCCAAAGTTAGTTGTCGCATCCACCTTCTCGCATCCTCCTGACGCCACGCACCAGGCTTTTGACATTGAAGGTAAATCAACCGAGGTTTCGGCTACTCCGGTGAAAAGAATCCACATTGCCGATAATCTGTTGAAGCGTTCTGGGGACCTGGTGAATGTGGTAACGAAAGCCCTCAATGCTAACTCTCAAAACGAGCCAGTACACGTCAGGCTTCGTCACGAGGCTGACGAGGCGGATAAACTGTATCGCGTCTCTGTGAGGAAACTCGATAGACAGCGACTTGGGTTGGAAGAAAGAATCGAGGAGATGCTCAAAACTCTCCAAAGGTGGGAATTAGAGCGCCTTGCAGCAGTCAAGACCGGTGTGTGACTCGTTTACTTCGCCTTGCAATTATTCATATTGAGCCCATGTGCAGTCCTGCTTCAATATCAGGGAACCCTAGCTATCCTACCGAAGGCGTTCGAGCCATCTTTACAGACATCAACAACGCTCATTGCATCATACCAGCCAGACTCAGACTTGACTGCTCTCATGGAGCGTTACCGCACGGGCCCCTTCCGTCCCGTACCCCAGCTATACGAGTCCGTTGCCCATGACGAGTCCGATGTCGTATTTGGCATCGATCTCCGCAAGTGGGCAGAAAGTGGATGGAGCGCACTCACTTCTGGCGAGGAAAAAATGGAAACGATTCCTCCTGTTCTCACTGCATTGTTAGATAGCCTGGGGGAATCTTACATGAAATTGCCTAACGATGCTGGTGAGCTCTCAGGACAACCGGATATCACTGTAGTCTGATTCATCACCTACAGAAAAACGTAAAGGGTGGATTTATGATGTACCCCTTCCGGCTCTTCACCACCTCAGAGAAGCTCTTAACGCAGTTCCCCCGGGACAGCCATTTTCCTCCGAGATGCTCGCCAAGTATGACGTGCCTGTTCTTGCTGGGTGTGTTAAATTGTGGGCTTTGGAACTCGATCCTCCCCTAGTGTTGTGGGAATGTTGGGACGACATAAGGAAATTATATCCGACAGTGGGCTCAGTAACTAAGGCAGACGGGGAATCGTCTGAGGAACAACACTTGCAAGACCTGCAAACAGCCCTTCAACGGCTTCCTAAAGTCCACCTTTATGTCCTAGATGCCCTCGTGACGCATCTTCGTACCTTGATAGTATCCACCGATGCTGAAGAACCAGTCGATATCTACATGACAAAACTTGCGTTGTCAATTGGTCGCAGTAAGCACTTCTCTGCGGCTAGATTACCTGTGGCTAAGCTACCATACTGCTTAGCGATCATTCGGCCCAAGGTCGAGACCGAGCTATCCATCCAAGACCGCCACCCTACGCGTAAGTGGCTCTTTCCATTGTTCCCGTTTGACACTGAGAGCGTCCAACAGTGTTGTTCCTCGACCTACTGAAGAACTACGACAAGATCCTACCACCCACAATTGCCAAAAAAAAGCGTGAATCAGAACGTCGTGTACCGATTAGAAAACGTACTGCTCCGGTTGATATGCGGATGAGTCGTGCCAGGATTTCAGTAGGCGCCCCAACCAGAGAGCTCCTCGCCGCTCAGCAAGCCGCCCAAAAGCTTGCTTCCCACATCGATGTAGTTGCATCAACCCCACTGCCTGTAACGAAAACCGAAGAACCCGTAGTCATCGCTGCTGAACCGGAATCGATCGAAGTTCCTGCACCGGAACTCCTCGTCCCAGAACCTACAACGCAAGAAGATGACACCGTTCCTCGTCCTGTCTTCAAGGAACCGCCTCCCGAGACGGACGACATGCCACCTCGACCTTCTTTCAGGGAACCACCTCCTGAAGTTGACGACATACCACTTCCGCGGTCCACGTTGGTCTCGCCACCTGCATCGTCTCCAGTTGTAGAAGAAAAACCGTCGCCTTCTCCCGCAGTTTCGGTGACCCCCGCCACTCCCCACAATCCCATCAAGTCACTCCGGCGTAATTCAGCGTTCCGTTCTGCAAGTGCATCTCCGATTCAAGCACGGAGTCCATCGCCGTCGGTTACTGCTGGTGGTGATTCCGCTGCCGAAGATCAGCCTTTGACGCATGCCAAGTCGGGATTGACGAGGCGTACGTCCGGACACGGAGTTCGTGGACCCCGTTTATCGAGGGCTCCAAGGAGTCAACAGGGCGGTGTGAGTGGCATGATCGCTAGTTTCAATAATCGTTCCACTGCGGCGTCACCTCCACCATCCCCGGGATACAAAAGGCTTTCTGGAGGAACGTCCCGTCTTTCCGCAAACACAGGGTCGGATTCAAAGAGAGGCACCGCGCGTGCTCCAGGTGTGTTATCCCGGAGAACTATGGCGAGCGACGCTGAAGATGAAGTGGTGGACAAGTAGTGACCAAAGATTAGCTAGGACGATATGTCGAAGATGTGGCTTGTTTCAGATTTGATTATGTGCATTCTATGGACTGTTAATGCTATATCGAAATTTACCTCCTTCCGCAATTTGACGGATGGCTGAGACGCAGACACAGCTTCTCCATGGGTGGTTACACGAAGCATACCGTAAATTATAAAGACGCGATGATACAAAGCAAAGATAGTACACGCAAAAGTGAAGGGGTATTGCTATATCTAGACTTCTTGCGAGGCACCGTCCTTCTTCCCCTTGTTCGATTTTGAAGGAAGCAGTTCTGGGTTAATAAACGGCACAACACCACCTTGACTGATGATGACATCTCCGAGAAGTTTGTTCAATCTGCAACGGGAGTTAGCAAACATCCTTGTCAGCCTGTGAAATACCTTACTCCTCATCATTTCGGATTGCGAGTTGAAGGTGACGAGGGACAATACGTTGTTTCTAAACAGATAAGCGCTTGAGCCGAGCATGTACGACATGCAACGAAGGGTCATACTTTGTTATCACGAGCAGCATTACCTGCCAACTCAAGGATCTCTGCAGCTAGGTACTCGAGCACAGCAGCAAGGTATACTTGGTAATCGTGAGAATTCAATTCACTGAAGCGGTCTTGTTGAACATACCAGGCGCTCCTGCTCCAACACGCTGAGCGTAATTGCCCTTCTTCAACAATCTGTGGATACGACCAACAGGAAATTGCAAGCCGGCTTTCGATGAGCGGGACTGGGACTTTGAATCACCACCAGTCTTGCCAGAAGAAGACTTTCCACTACGTTTTCTGTGAGCGCCTGCGAATCTCGTTCAGGCCTAGGGTAAACTCACGCCTTTCCTTTGCCAGACTGTTTCCATCCAGTTCAGTCAAGATGCAGAAAGAGGGATAACGATGCCTACCATTGTTCAATAGTGCGAGATGGTTAGAAGTGAGAGTAGAAGGGAAGAAGGACCATCCTGCGCACTGTGACGCGACTGCTATTTATCAAGTCTTTAGGGCGGAGTTCCAAAAAAAGTAATCAACGCATTTTGCACGTGACTGACGCGCCTTCCGATTCCCAGAAAGGTAACTGGCCATGTGACGCGGACAATTGGTTCGAGAACAAGCCTAACTCGTAGCTTGGCCAACTTGCCGTTTTCCCCCGTCTTCTAAACATTCGGCCTTGCGGTCTGCACGAGGGACTCTCCTGCGAACATTCGCGCGTTCAACTTCACCTTCATCCGATCCAAACTCTTGTTCTTCCCCTCCTTTATTCCCTTCCTGCAGCCAAGCGGCAGTTCATCTGCCTATTCATGTCTTCTACAGGGCCTCCCGCAGGGGTATTGCCCACCCCGCCATATACCCCGCCGTTGTCCCCGACGCATGACCAGGTTCGTGCATTGCCATCGGTGCAGCCCGAAACCATCAATGGCGCGCTTACAAGAATACACTTGTTTAGGTAGTCGTTCTATATGTTGTATGTGCAGCAAGCGGGTGCAAAATTGAATTCAGTTGACGTTTGACCGGGACTTCAGACAGTAGTGTATGCTGTCGTCATCTTCGGAATGTGGAATATTCCTGGCGCTCGGACGCTAATCAATCCCTTGAAGTTATTCACCATCGGTTGGCACGAGCTTTGCCATATAATCGCAGTGAGTTGTTTGCTGTAGTGCCCATCGCAATCCGCGCTGATCTTGGACTTGAATCGATGCCATTCGTTAGGCAATTCTCACAGGCGGAACAATATTATCTGTCACTATCGATCCATACCTGGGTGGAGCAACACTCGTAGAAGGTGGTAAACCGATGATAATACTACCCGCAGGATATGTGGGCTCTACTATCTTCGGTGGTGTTTTCATGTTGGGTGGTTTTGATACCTTAGTTGCCAAAATACTCAGCTTCGTGCTCGGCCTTGGATTGGTCACCCCACTGGTCCTCGTTCGCGATAAACTGTAAGTAAATGGCATGGTTTTTAACCTATTTGGCCAGCTTACCAATTGAAGGACTATACTGCTCACACTCCTCTACGAGGGTCTTCTAGTCGGTTTCTGGTTTATTGACCACGCGTAGGTGATTAACAGGTGCACTGCGCGTATATTCCTCATCTTTTCATAGCCAAGCACTAAGGTGGTACTGTTTATTCGTTGGCGTAATGAAGTTAGCGTCTTTGGCTCTCATCTGTCATTGTTCTGACGCGCTTTCGCAGTGTTTTTTTCGTTGTTTGTAAGTAGAATCCGTATGGTTACCGCGTCACACAACATTTCTTTGCAGGGGACATTGCAGACGATAAATTTTTTCGCAAGGCCAATGACTCCGATTGCACGCAGTTTCACATCATGTTTCCTCGCATCTCTGCTCATTGTAAGAGTGTCCATCCATCTGTGGCTAGGATCTCGCTGAGTACAATAGTTTGGGCATGTGTATGGTTGATTTTTGAGATTGGTGTGTGTATATCGTTCCTATTCCTCGGGTTAGCTTCATTCAAGGTGAGCCTGCACCTCAAAGTTACTAAGATGCACAATTTTGATCGTCGTGTAGCTTACTACTGGAGAGATGAATACCCAAGCAGGTAAGCAAAGGAAATCCGTAGCGCACCGCAACTCATGAATACCTCAGCCGACTTTCTTCCTACATGACACGTGACTCTTATGACGAGACACGATAAACAACACTTGGACAGAAACCATCACACCTTTCGTCTGTACGGCATCCTTCATTGAATACTTTACCACGAAACACGACTACAGATGTATCTTTGCTCCCCATTCACATATCTATATCACACTTGCATTGAAAAAGTGACTCTCACTTGCTGTCCCCCTAGAATGGTCTTGTAAATTAATGTAACTACCTATTGGCCGTGGTAGGATGTGAAGGCCGGAACATCAGGCGTACGGGTGTTGACTTACGTTTGCACCATCAACTCTGCGACCTAATTGTGATTTCTAATGCAGAGCGCGAAATAATGGAATACAATAAGTGAAGATTTGTTTGGGGTGTAGCGTAGACAACAATCGAACGACGTGCCAAATGAACGATACAGACAAGCAGAACGAGACGGAGAAGTGTTAGTACGTGCAACGATATCATTTACGAACTGCTCGCCGTATGAGACCAGCAATGACAAGCGTGCCTAGAGCAGCTACGCCTCCCGCGAGTGCCATTCCGACATATCCCTCTGAAATCAACGATCGATGAGGACGGCATCAACCATAACTAGGGGCACGAACCTTTCGTGACGGCCTGTTCGATGAGAGATGCTAAACTTTCAGCTTGGAGGTTGGTCGGCTCCTTCTCCAGTAAGAGATCTGCAGTTGACAGTGAGGGTTCCGTTCAGACTCATAACCAGGGATACCGACCATTGAAACTCTTCGCATCCGCATAGTTACCCATCTTATAATACCCGAGTGCAAGATAATACAGGCACTCTCTGCGTCGTGTGGGCTCTGTCCGGTAAATGTCTGTGGTGGACAACACATCAGCGGCAGCGTCCCGGTAGCAGTAGAGGGCGTGCCTTGTAGTAGCCGAACACCCTCGACCTGGTGTTCGCAAACTGGGCTTTTCACCAAACCCCAGGCATAGTTGAACTTTGTCTGAACGGTGACGTGGGATTGAGCAAGCTCTTTCTGGTACTGTAGTCGCAGCACCTGAACAGGCCTCAGCTAAGAGCTAGAAAAAGGATATCAGGTGGACCCACCTCAAGTTCGTCATAGGACAAGGAGACCTGGGCGTCGGCGGCATAGGGAAGGTCGGTAGGCATGATCGGGCTGAACAAGGGAGAGACTGCGGTGACGCTCGAGGCCAGTACATGGTGCACGGGGTCTCGCAGCTGATGTCAGCACTTCCTACTCTGCCTCGCGCGGAGTTTTCGTCGTTTACCACAAACCACATTCCAGGTTGAACAAGCGCAAGACAAAAAAACACACAAATGGCAGACTCAGGCGGTAAGTCGAAAAGTTATACAACTCCATCCAGCGGTTTTCACAGGTAGCCACAAAGCCAATTCGCACTCAATCAGAGGCGATAGAGGTACTTGGCTTTCTCTCCGCGTTTGCTCGCTTTTTATTTTTCTTCCCGCCGACAATGAGCTCATGGTGCATCATAGCATCTGTGCACTATGATTCTTTCCCTTGTTTTGTCAGCTAGCCCTTCCCGTGGATGTCGCTCGCACCGCCAATCTGCTGTCTTCAGCAGCAGCACACGTTACTCACGCAAACTGCTTTTCCTTCTTTTTATTTAGACCGCGTCGACCGTGGATACCGCGAGGATCGCGAACGTCGGAGGCATGACGATGGACATCACAGGGACCGTGACTACAGGGATCGGGATCGGGACGGCCACAGAGACCGGGGTGGAGACAGAGACCGGTACCGCCGAGACGACAGGCGTGGAACTCCTCGTGACCACGGTGGACGCCCAAGAGATTTTGACGAACCTAGACGTCCTCATGATGAAGATCGACGCCGTGATCATCGACGTGACGATGACCATGGTCACCGCCGTGGCCGTGGCGAAGAAGCTGGTTCGCCTCATCGCCGTGGTGGCCGAGCAAGGGGAAGAGATGGCCTTGGCACTCCTGAAAGGAGGTCTCCAACACCCGAAGGTGCTGTACCGTTGTCTCAACGAAAGCGGAAGGCATCAGGGTGGGATGTTCATGCCCCCGGATACGAGCAATACTCAGCCATGCAGGCGAAGCAAACAGGTGAATTTTCCATATTCAGGCAATTGGCCCAACTTCTCACAATCTCGACATGCAGGGCTATTCAATTTGCCAGGCGCTAACCGTACCCAGGTCCCGCCCATTTTAGGAATTGCAGGTCTTCCACCCCCAATTCCTGTACAGACTTTCGGCATGGGAATCGGCAGCAACCCCAACCTATCCAGGCAATCTCGTCGGCTATACATTGGCAGTATTACTTCGGATGTGAACGAACAAAACTTGGCCGAATTTTTCAATTCCAAGATGATTGAGATGAGTATAGGTACAGGTGGTCCTGGAAATCCTGTCCTTGCCGTGCAATGCAACTATGAAAAGAACTACGCCTTTGTTGAAGTAAGACTCATCCCTCGAAGTTCAATTATGTCGTATTGACAGCAATTCTAGTTCCGTAGTGCTGAGGACGCTACAGCGGCCATGGCGTTCGACGGTATTATCTTCATCAATGGCCCCCTCAAAATTCGTCGACCCAAAGACTATGGTGGTATTGACATGTCTGCGCCTAGCGTTCACGTTCCAGGAGTCGTGTCCACCAATGTGCCAGATTCGATCAACAAAGTATTTGTTGGTGGACTTCCAACTTACTTAAATGAGGAGCAGGTACAGGAGCTGCTGAAAAGCTTCGGAGAGCTTAAAGCCTTTAACCTCGTACGGGAAAATGGCAACGGACCTTCGAAGGTCAGCACATTTGTCTCGGCATCTACTGCAACGTCTCATTGTCTTTCCCAGGGATTTGCGTTCTTCGAATATGTCGATGCCACTGTTACTGATGTCGCTATTCAAAGCTTAAACGGCATGGAGCTTGGAGACCGCTACTTAGTCGTTCAGAGGGCTTCTGTTGGTGCGAAGCCCGGGATGCCCGGGATGCCCA
>JBBPNN010000948.1:0-10471 GCA_038090935.1 Hortiboletus campestris | reverse complement strand
CGGCACTGCCCTCCTGTTTCCTCTGGCTGATACTAGTCATCATTCCTGTCGATGCCATAGAAACAGTGGATTGTGGGGGGTGGAAAAAAGATGAAGATGGAGTGGATGGGGGAATCAAATTTGGATCTGCCGGTGGCTCAGAAGCCTGAGGCATAGAGAAGCCTGAGGGGGAAATCAAACCATTGTCATGAATGGTCATATTGGCTAGCTGGTTCATAGGAATACCACTTGTTGACTGATGGGGGCTGGTGGTGGCATCTGCAGAAAGTCTGTTTCATTTTTGCTTTGACTGCGTCGCCATAGGATGATGAAGGTGTGTCCTCTTGGGGATAATGGACATAAGGGGGGATACATCATTCCAGTAGGGCCATGGATTTCCCTCATACTTCGCCACACCTGGACACAACTGAAAAAAATAGTTAGGCTGAAAAAAAACCCGGTTCGAGATTGAGCACTCTACATACCTTACAAAAGTCCTCCCATGCTGTTCGAGTAGCATTGTCATTGATTGCTGCCCCATTGACATCGTCATAGTGAAAGCTGGATGCAGCTTTGATCTGACTGATGAGCATATGTTCACTCTTGATCTTTGAATATATGTATGTCAATAGATGGTATTATACTATAGTGATAAGACATTGTGAAAATGTACATTTCCCCACTTTGATCGGCAAGACTTGCTTGTCTTTGGCACCTGTTGAGAAGGAAATTTTCGGTTCAGTTCTGATGTGACCTTGTTGAAAGTCTCCTCCTTGAAATTGTTGTCTCCAGCTGATGCATGGTGTGATACAATCAACTTGACGAATTCATCGATTTCAGCTGGAGTCCGTGAGGTTCAGCCTGCCGAACGACTTGATCTGCCTTTGCCTTTGTCACCTGGCACATTACTTGTTTCTGCTGTGGCACCTCTGATGGAATGGCATGACCGTGATGACTGTGATCCTGACCTGTTCGATAGTGGATTGCTTTCTGCGCTGGACATTGCTTGAGTGAGATATAGGTATGATTGCAGGAGACAGTGCAGTGTTTGTTGGCCAGCCTGTCACATGACCTATGGGCTTCCCACTGTAGGAGAGTATGTTCGAGGAACGGCTGTCCTCTCAAGTCTCTCAAGTCTTGGAAACAACATGTAGATACACTGTAGATAGTTACATATGTTCATATCTCTGTTCCCTTGATTCCCGGCAGTAATCCTGCCACATTCGCTCTACAATTATATCCTGTCGTTCCTCTGCCCTCTGCCGCTTGGCTGTAGTAATAGGACCCTCTGCATGGGCACCCAAATCACCGGCATCATCATCATCTTGTGTATCTTCCAAGCGGTGTGCTTGGAACTCAGGGGTGAAAAAGGTATCAGGATCGAGACACTGAATGAAATTATGAATGGCACATAATGCTGCTGGAATGTGTGCTTGAAAATCCATGCTGTATTCGGGGGGAGGAGTAGGATCCACCATTGCCATTTGACCACTCCAAAAATGTGCTCAACAACATTTCAAAGATTGGCATGTCGAAGATTGAAGAGTTCCTTTTTGTCTCGTGGGCTAGAGCACTTTGTGAGTATCACTGTACTTGTAATACAATTTCGTTTTGCTTACTGTAGGTTAGCTTGTCTCCATTCCTTCAAATGGTACTGGACTCCTCAATATGGGACAAGAAGCGCATCTGATCCACCAAATCTGGCATTGGCAAGGAGATATTTGCCCTCGGGAAGGGTCAAATCACTGGAGTGCGCATCATGCCACATTGTAGCATCTGCCATTGTGCTGTCCCACCCTGTCACTGCATATGTGAAGAGCAGCTCAAAGTTGCAGACAAACAGGCAGTTCTGGGAGAGGAACCCCTTTCTGTTTCGCATGTTTGGGTGCTCCTCAATGGCCACAAATGCCCAGATATGAGTACCATCAACAGCTCCAACACAGTTGTCACAGAAGCGAAAGCAGGGATCTACTGTGATCTTGGTTGATAAGGGGGTATCCGTGGTTGGTAGTTTCACATTGGAGGCATAGAAATGTCCAGATGAGAAGAAATCGAGCAGATCTTTGAAATATCTGCATAGTGTGTCAAGTTTGTTGTTATCCAGGAATAAAGCTGAGTGGACATACCTGGATATCATAGTTGGAGAGTGCTGGAACCTCTCTGCGACATGACAGGAGCTGAGACCTGTCACAGCGGTGTGGAGGAATATTCCAAGCTGCTCTTCGACAGAAATTCCATGGCAGGAATCCTTGAAGCCATTCTCCTTCATGACTTGAATGAGAGCTTCAAAAATGTTGTGAGAAACACCTAAAGAAGTCTTGATATGGTCAGGGTGACCATTGAGGAGTTTGAGGATCCATCCTCCACCTGTTAAAATGGATGTGTGGTATGGAATACACTTACGCTTTGAGAGAAAGAGAACCTTGTAGTAGTATGTGATGTGTGCAATGACCATCACAAGGAGCAAAATGAGCCGTTGTCGGCGCTCATGTTCACTGTAGATGATGAGTTGAGCTTTGAGGTCCATAGCAGATACTGAAGTAGTACTCACCGTCGATGGTCCAAGAGTCTTTTTATCAATTTGGCACCTCCCACAGCGGAGATGCCAAGACATGCAGTAAATGTAAGACTATAGGAATGTGAGTAAAGAGTATAGTGAATATGTAGTAACAGTGTCTTACCTCAGTTGACTATGACAAGCAACTGAGGTGGTCAAAAGAGAACGATGGACAAATAAAGGTTGTTCACAATTAGGTAAGCACGTGCGACTATATATGGTGTTTGAACTCCAACACTCCCCCTCAAACAGTACAAAGTCTGAGTTCTGAAGCAAAATGCTTGGCCTTGGCAGAAGGGAGAGCTTTTGTAAGGGTATCAGCAACCATACTATCAGTAGGGCAATAGATCAAGTGAATAGAACCATCAGAAATTGAGAAACGAATAAAATGGTAACAAATATCTATATGTTTAGTGTGCACATGATAATTACTGTCTTTGGTAAGAGTGATCACGGATTGATTGTCGTTGTAGAGCGTGGTCAGATTGTGGAGAGGTTGAAAGACTTCACCAATGAGGTGACAAAGCCAATGGGCTTCTTTTGCGGCATGGGTAGATGTGACGTACTCAGCTTCTGTGGTGGAGAGGGTAACAAGCTCTTGTTTACACAAACTCCATGAGATTGCTCCCCCATCAACAAGGAACACATAGCCTGTGATGGCATGGCGATGTTCCTGCGAAGCACCATCGGCGTCAGCATAGCCAATGAGACCGTTCGTTTGAGTACCGTACGTCAGTGACCAGGTTTTTGTACCGATCAGGTAGCGGTAGACTTGTTTGAGGGCTTCCCAATGGGGTATGCGATGATTCTCTGTGAATTGAGCAAGTGTTGACACAACAAATACAATGTTGGGACATGTACCAACAGCTAGGTACATCAGCGATCTGAGCGCTGCACAGAACGGAACTTGTCACATAGTGGCAATGTTGGTCGCTGACTTGGGTGATTGCATTCGTGATAGCTGAATGTTCAGGTTCATAGGGATGGACACAGGTTTCTGATCAGCAAAGTTGTATTACAAGCGTCGTGATCATGAGTCACCTTCATCCCAAGTAGCCAGCTAATTTGCCCGAGGTCAGTGATCTTGAATTGTGATCTGATTTCATCCTTGAAAGCTTTAACAAGCTCTTTTGACGATCCAGTTATCGTGCAATCATCAACGTGGGAGGCTAGGATCAGTAAATGACTGCCTATTCATGCTACAAAAACTCCCCAGTCAGACTCAGTTCGTTTGAGACCGAGTTCGTCGAGTTCTTTGCATAGCCGTTGATACCATTTCAACGTGCCTTGTTTCAACCCATAGAGGGCGACTTGTAGTTGAGCTACAAGGTCATGACCATGCTTATCAAAGCCGGGAGGTAGTTCCATGTAAATTATTTCATTGTCGTCGAGTTTTCCATGGAGGAAAGCTGAATGGAAGTTGAAAATGTCTATGTCCCAGTTGTGGCGAGTGGCAATGGCAAGGATGAGGCATAGGGAGGAGAGGCGAGCAACTGGCGCGTACGTTTCGTAGTAGTTGACACCTTGGACTCGAGTGAATCTGCATGTGATGAGTCATGCTTTGTACTTGTCGATCTCGCCGGCCGAGTTCTTCTTTATCTTGAAGACCTATTTCAAGTCAACGATGTTGGTGCCTTTCAGTGGTCGCGGTACGATGTCCCAGGTGTGAGTGTCATCAAGGCTCTTCAGCTTAGCCTTAATCGCTTTGTCCCAGCGCAGCCAGTCCAGCTGTTTCCATGCTTCATTGATTGTGTGTGGCTCCAGTGCCTCAGCCTCAGTAGCGCCAGCATACATTGCATAAGCAACTTCTTCAACTTCCCATCTGTCATTACTGACAGCCACATCAGCTTCTGTGGCCACTTTCTCCCCTTGCTCTCATGACAGCCCTCAAGAGCCACTCCCAGGACTCCTCGAGGCAGTAGGGATCCCCCTTCCCGTCTGTCGTGCATGCCCGCATTACTGCGCAACATCTGGATGTACGGTGATTCTGTGTGTTGGTGGGTCAAGCGTCGTGGTTGATTATCTGGTATGGACAGTCCTGGATCAGTTGTGGCTGCAGGGGGTTTAAAGGGTGGACCTGGTAAGCTGTTTATTGTTTTATTGGTGACCGTTTCACCATGCTGATTGTTTTCATTGGGTTTTGTCTTCTCCCCCTCGATCTGTGCTCCCATTTGGTCCAAATCGGTGCCCATGCACTTGTCGAACGACATGTTGCGCTCAACGCACACCATTTGACGGCATTCATCGTATATTCAGTGCGCTCTGCTCTCTGTGTCAAAACCGATCCAACGTCCCTCCCAGGCCCTTGCATCAAGCTTGGGACCAGAGTTGTTGTGAACTCATACATGCATCCCCTATTCGGGTAAGTTCACTAACATTGGTTTCTTACCAGTTAGCAGCTCATACGGTGTCTTGCCATTGAGCGTGCATGACACCGTGCGGTTCTTCACCCAGACGACGTGCGCTAATGCTTCCCCCCACAGGTTCTTCGGTAATCCGCTCATGTGCAGTACCATGTGTGCACACTCAAGTAGCGTCCGGTTTAACTGTTCAGCTATGTCATTGTCCTGCGGTGTATCATGCATGGTGAGCTTTCTCTCTGTGCCTTGAGATTTCAGATAACGATTGAATTCTTTGCTCAGGTACTCACCACCATGGTTGGATCGTAACCATTTGATAATGGTGCTGTGCTGCGTCTTTGCCCATGCTGAATACATTCGGTAGGCGTTGAAAGTATCTGACTTCACCCCTAGGAGGTGTAGGTGGGTGTATCGTGTGTAGTCATTGGTAAACGAGGCATAAAACCTCTTGTACCCAGGGGTTTGCACATCAGATGGTCCCCAGACGTCAGTATGGACCTTGTCGCCGAATCGCTTGCATCGTTTCAGCTCGTGAACGTTGCCTATAGGTTTGTGTACCGCTTTTCCATATTTGCATGACTTGCACTGACCCATTGTGGTGTGCATAGGGTCGAGCTTAATCCCTTCTACCATCCCTTTGGCTAACATCTCTCGAATCATGGATGGCACAATGTGTGATAGGTGAGCATGCAATTCTGACATGGTAAGCACTTCAGTCAAGGTCATGGCACCCGCAAACGTTTGTTTTGCAGTGTGTTTGGTACAATATAGACCATTGCTGATGGCTATCTCGCCTACTAGTTTCTTATGAGGGTTGAAAATGCAACAAACGGAGTTGCAGAAAAGTGCAGCGTAGCCTGCCACAGCCAGCTTGCTGATTGAGATGAGGGTCACACCCATGGCACATTCTTTAAGAGAACACATGTCTTGGATGTTCCATTCAGTATCTCGATATGCAGGTCGCTGCGTCCGACTGTGTTGAAGGTATGCTTATCCGCTGCCTTTACAGGCTTTGGGGTGATGGGGTTGAAGTTGACGAAGTGTTTGCGATAGGGTGAAAGGTGTTGTGATGCACTGCTGTTGTATAGCTCGACTGTGGAGGATGAGGTGCTTGTGTGGGCGAGGGTAGTGAAAGGTAATGTTGATATTGCTTCTATCTCCTCGTCGAGGCTTTCTGCTAACCAGACAGCATCTGGCTCATTCTTGTCAGCCACGACATGTGCTGTCCTTGACGACTTCAAATCTTTATTCTTCTTTCCTCTAGATTTCCACCCTTTTGATGCTTGGCTGTGTTTGCCACCACCTTCCTCCCAACAGTCGCGGTTATGGTGTCCGTACCAGCCACAGTTGTTGCAGTCACCATCAAACCTCTTGCCCATATGAGGTTTGCCCTTCTTCACATCCATGTTGAAGGCTGCGTCATCCTTTTCCGCTTTAGGTTTTACTGTTTCCTGGGTGACTAACTGTTTGTAGGTGTCAATGATCATGGCCATGAGTTCGTTAGATGTAACGGTGGTCTTTTGTAACATCATGTTTGTCGAGACAGAGGTAAGGATGGTGTTGTAGGAGCGAGGCATTGTCACGTATATCATATTGAACAGGTCGTCATCAGAAATAGGGTGGCCCAATGATGCGAGCTCTTCGCAGAGGGTTTTTACTTTCTCGAAATGGGCTCGTGCGTCGCCGCCTTCCTTCAACTTCAGTTCACTGAGTTGGCGTCTTTTCTCAACACCAACGATACGTGACTGGTTTTCGAATTTCTTCTGAAGGGTCTCATAGTATTCATGTGCGGTTGGCAATGACATGATGTCGATAAAGAGGGAGTCAGGAATGGTGACAGTGATCTGTTGTTTTACAATGGAGTTTTCTTCGTTCCATTTCTCAAGGGCTTCATTATAGTCGGTAACGGCCTGCAGCTCAGCAGGCATTGTAGGTGTCCATTCTTTTGACTGCCCCACACTCGGGTCTGTTGGTAATGGCTTCGTGCCATGTAAATATCCAATGAGCCTTCATGCCGATAATGAGACTTCAAGCCAGTTCTTCCAGATGAACCAGTCTTTCCCTGAAGAATCTAACTTTGGGACCTCAAGTACTCTATCTCCAGCTTTCGACATGTTGGGTGTTTTAAGTCTTTCAATTAAAACTTGCAGGGCTCATAACCTGCAGTAAATGTAAGACTACAGGAATGTGAGTAAAGAGTATAGTGAATATGTAGTAACAGTGTCTTACCTCAGTTGACTATGACAAGCAACTGAGGTGGTCGAAAGAGAATGACGGACAAATAAAGGTTGTTCGTAATTAGGTAAGCACGTGCAACTATATATGGCATTTGAACTCCAACAAGACAGTCCCACAATCATGATGGGGACATGAGATGGAGGTCCTTTGGATCAGTGCGCGGAGCCCTGAGGGATGAGCAGTCAACCATTGAATGTGAGCAAGTGGAGATCAGGGCCTCCTTGATTGCATAAGTGTCGGGCTGACTGAAACTGTCATGTGATCTCTGGCAATACGCAAAGTTGGTGAATCAGCCGAAGTTGTTGCACGTTAACTGAAGTAATATCTGGAACGTGGACAAGACCTTAGGCAAGTACAAGACGAAAGCATATACGTTGTTTGATTTTACCTATTTGGTGGGTTTGTTGCTGACCTTGTGTGTTTTGGGTCAGACGGACAACGGTGAACAGAGAGGAAAGTGCCTGACAACGTGAGTCAAGTCTAGTATTGGCAGCCCATGTGATGCAATATATTTTTCTTCATGAAACATCTCATGTATGTTGCAGGCATGAGAAAGAGAGCAAGATTGGTGGGACAGTGTTACTTCATGTTGTTGTAAGATAAGTATGCCAACATTGACATGTAAAGCATGCCTCTGACTTCGGATGTAGTTAACTCTTGCATAATCACTCTGCTACAAAAGATTTGCTCGCTGGCTTACCCTGTTGCAAGAAATCTGATGAGCAAAGCTATGGTGACTGGCTAGTCCCAGAAGGCATGTGCGATCTGGTGTTATCAATCTGAGATAAGACTATTGAGATTTATCTGAATGCAACGAAATTCCACCCTGCCGAACATTATATATGATACTCACCTTGTTTGATGAAATCATTCTCAAAATGTCAAGTTCTTGCGTGAAACTAGTTTACTCAAAGTAGCACAATCAGAAGAGTCGAAAATAACTGTTTCACATTGTACATGATGTTCTTCCTCAGTTATGGTACTATGGTACACACAGTTGTATATAACCACAATGCCAGAGACTATGATATTGTAGCACAAGCTCAACCTACAACAGTTGAGCAGTTTTTCTCGACATATCCAGGACTCTCCTCCACTCTTTCCATAACATATGTTCAGGTGTTGCAGTGCTCCCAAACTTCACTTGTGCATTCAGGAATTGTGTGAAGGGCGTTTCTGTCTCAGGAATCTGTTGAAGATGCACGAGGTCTTGGAGAGTATTCATGATCGCAGGATACCTGGCTAAGAACGGATACGTGATGGTATCGACACCAGCAGCATAGATATGCAGGCAGTGGTCATTGATGTCCCATTCTGGAAAGGTGAGGGAGAATGATGATGGTTGACCAAGGTCGGCCAAGATGGCAATGTAAGGAAGGGGCTCTGAATCTGGGTCAGAAGTTCTGTCTTCACTGCTCAGATTTCTGTGTCTTCGGGTGATGATGTGCAAACCATTTTTGGAACTTTTCGATTCGTGAGCCTTGTCAGATATCAAGATGTGCGACATTTGTGATTTCACTGACATGCCTTCAGGCCTGCCCTTGAAATAGATGGGTATCACCTTGTTGATGGCAGGTTGTTGGTGGCAGCACTGCACTGCACTGGTCCTCTGCCAGTGACGTAGTGTCCACTCCTCCAAGCTACAAGATAGGGGATCATCGATTAGTTTCAAAGTCAGATTACGAAAAATGGATCTGGAAGACCAACCATAATTCTTTCCCTTCCTTTGATCTGGCGATATTTGCGTCCATGCATACCCAGTGTGAGAAATTCAGATACACATCCTTGAACATATCGCATGCAAGTGAGGATTGAGTGTCCTCCCCATCCCACATCTGCGTTCTGAAGATGAATTCTAGCCAATCAACGACAGGAATCATTTGACAGTCAATTAGATGCTTGTCCCATGATGACAGAGTGTTGTCGACCACCTTCACCTGCATGCAGATGAACAAATCCTTGGCCAGCAGCCATAATAATCTGCTGGCAAGCTCGCCATGTTGACCCACATCAATCATGCCAGAGTTGACCATGTTCAACAAAGTTCCCAAAGCAAGCTTCAGCTTTTCAGGCCCTTTGTGCAGATCGCGTGCGGCCACGCATAACAGAAGTAGTTTGAATGGATAGCTTGTGAACCTCCAGTTGTGGTCCAAGGTCATTGCAAGACATATGCGAAGGTGGCTCGCCACACCGCTCTCGAGATGCTCGACTGAATCCGGGTGTCCAAATGTGACATTCAGTCCAAATCATTGTCCCAATACCACGATCACGTGGTCTATCTTGCTTGCATCAAATTCATCTCCCCCACATAATTTCGATGATGCAGTGTCTAGCACTCTTTCTGGCAATGTAAGGGCAGTCTTGAGAGACAGCCACCTGTGGACAATACTCAGGTTAGTCTGCGGCTACTACCAAGGGTAGAGAACTTACAAAGGCCTTCCATAACCTATGATGTGATGAGCCTGGGAGACATCCTCGATGTCAATATCTCCAAGTCCCAATGCACTCTGATCCCAACCAAGTTGAGTGTAAGGTGGGAAAAGCTTCTGACCCTCAATGGCAACACAGTTGGAATTATCTGAAAGATGAGTAAGTGGGGAGATCAGAACAACAAGAGCTTATCACGGATGTTTCTGATTGGGTGGTGAAAAATCTGTGACTTTGGAAGTTGTCGAGGTGAACACAACCCAAACTGCATGATTCTGGTGATGCGAATACATGTTCATGACTCTGCAAAAAACATCTGCTGTCTTCTTCTAGATAAGATCAGTAGAAACGCTAAGAAACGCTTACCAGACAACCAATCTTATCTCCACAGATAGTAAACCTTTAGCGAGGTGAAGAGAGTACTCTTCCCTGGTCGAGTTGGTACTAGAAATAAGTATCAATCTCGTAGAAAGGGGTTGACTATCAGGCACGTGGTTTGTTTGTCAATCGTCAATGAGGTTGAGGGTGATTGGGGGTTCAGCAATTCATTGAGGGTCTGGCTTTCAGTTGGGGTGGTGTACGAATTGTACAATGGATGGTTGGGGGAATGGTCTAGACAACTCTCGGGTTGCTAGAAGGGTACTCGGTAGCGACTAGGGTTACTTCCCTAAGATGTGCTCTCAATGGGCTTCCAATTAGCTCCAGTCGATTAGGAATGCTTGATTGGGTAGGTAGCGTTAATATGCTTCACTCTCACTACTGATCCTCACACGTCGCTTAGATACACAGAATAGTCTTTCCTAAACTGATTCTATTATGCACTAAGGAGTTGGCAATCAGCTTAAATGCTCGACTCGACCCTTTCCCAAGGTACTAATGAACTATTAGGTCTCCCTACTAGCTGGGGATC
>JBBPNN010000947.1:0-13643 GCA_038090935.1 Hortiboletus campestris | reverse complement strand
GGCCGAACGACCGCTCCAACAAGAATAATCAAAACGGCTCACGTATCTACCAGCTCATCATGAAGAGCATGAGACTTTTGCCCTTTGATTCCTACACCCAAGCCAGCTTGTTAACAACTCCGACTCAAAAGCCTCGTGACAAAAAAGGTAAAAGAAAGGCCAACAACAATGACGACGAATTGCCTGGTCAGTCACCCTCCAAAAAGGTGGCAGTCTTCGACTTGGACATGGACATGGAGGAAAACTAGACGATGGTGGGATAACTCCTTTTCTTGCCCATTTTCTTGATAAATGCTCTGCCAATATATGTACATTCGTGTCTGAGAATCTTAGCACTTTGCATGTCATTGTGGGTGTGAGAAATGGAGTCGGGGACTTTGGCACCTCTGCACGCCGCTACGATGTTCATGAGCAAGGAGAAGACAACCAAATCCAATACCATGCTACTGTATGAGTGACTACTCAAGGTTGAAGCCAAGGAACACCTACAGTACAATGGCATTGTATTTACTGCCATGCAATCTACAGACATGCCCATCTTTGTAATCGGTACCATAATAACTTATATTCTTGAATTACACAGGTTGACCCAATTAGGCATGGACTGCTAGAAGATAGAATGGAGTTGATTCATTTCTTAGAACCTCCATTTCCTCCTATAGCAGATATGGAGAGAGTTCTTTGTGAATTGACTCAAAATGAACCATTCCCTAAACCAGAGGAGGAAGAAGCTCCCCCTCCTAACCAGGGACAACAAAGGACTAATGGAAGACCCCAACTTGATTATCCTTGATTGAATGAACAATTGGGGATGATTGTTTTCCATTTCCTACAGATGACCTGCACCAAAATGTTTGGATGTGGATACATAGTTATTATATATGTGATGCTAGACATTTGATCCGAGACTTGAGTTTTCACTATATTCCCACGATCCAAATGCTTAGCTAATCAAGGAACATATAAACCATAGTGTCTAGTATATACCTCTATTTTTCCTTATTTGTTCATTTACAGGTTGTGGAGAAACAAAATGATGTCTCTCAACATACTTTTATTACTACCTACAAGTACATAGCCAGCCATTTTCTTAATATCTCTTTTACCCTTAAGTACTTAGCCAAGTGTCAGAGAAGCAATTGGAGCATGTGACCTCAGTTGCGAATCACCTGACTCAGATCATGTAACCTTGCACAACATGAGTCAAATGAGAACTAATCAAAGCACTGCTCCTAGACTAGCAAAATGATCATGTGACCTGCACAGCATGAGTCATTGCCAAGCCAAAGGTTATTTTTAGCTCATTGCAAGTCATTTTCTGACAGAGTAAGTTAGTATAAGTCAGTATGAGTTATATTTTGGCACAGCCACCTCGAAACCAAAGGTAGCACAGCCACATGTAAATTACTATATAAGGTGCGCGATTCAGCCCCATTTGGTAGGTTTCCTCTTTTAGGAAAAATATTCCTACTTGAGTAAATCTTAACCAATGAGTGCTCACAAGTGCACCCCCCTACAAACAAACAAAGAGGTTGTGTAGAGTAATTCCCATGCTATACATAGAGCTACTTAGACCCATAGTTAGGAGTATACTGAATCCCTTAGAATTAGGACAGTTAAGATACCTTTAGGGAGAAAACCCCAGAGTGGGCAACTAAAGGGAATAGATCCCCAGCTAGTAGGGAGATCTAATAGTTTAATAGCACCTTGGGAAAGGGTCAAGCAGAGCAGGAAGCTGATTGCCAACTCCTTAGTGCATAATATAATCAGTTTAGAAATGACTGTTCTGTGTAACAAAGTGTCGTGTGTGAATTAGTAGTGAATGTAAAATGCATCTACACTACCTACCTGATTGAGCATTCCTAATCGACTGAAGCCAATTGGAAGCCCATTGAGAGTATATCTTAGGGAAGTAACCCTAGTTGCTACAGAGTATTCTCCTAGCAACCCAAGAGTTGCCTAGATCATTTCCCAACTAACTATAATACACTTTGCACACCACCCCAACTGAAAACCAGACCCTCATCATATTACTGAACCCCAATTACCCTCAACCTTGTTGACGATTGATGAACAAACCACATGCCTAATAGTCAATCCCTTTCTACGAGATTGATACTTGTTTCTAGTACCAACTTGACCAGGAAAAAGTATTCTCTTCACCTTGCTTAGTTGGATTCTTCAGGTACTCTGAATACTTCTGGGTTAGATACTCCTGTTGGAGCTTCATGGCTTTCACCCTGCTTCTTACGTTCGACAGACAATACATTATCTATTTGTGAGCCTTCAAGCACATTTTCCAACCTTGGAGTGGAAGATACATCCTCATCAAGCTCCCACAAACTCCCAGGCTCACATGTACCAATTGATATTCCTAGACCAAGATTTGATGCAAAGTCAGCATCGTACTCTACTTGAGGTGAGGACTTGAATAATGCTGATACTGATGAGCCCACCTCATCTTCCTTCTGACCATGCATGATTGATGCTTTAAAACAAATATTCATTCCAACAAATGTTAGGATCAACAAGGTCACTCATGATAGATATGGTATAATAAATCATGGAATGGTGTCATGATATTCACTTTGAATTCAGAATATGCCTGACTAAAATCATTTCCCCAAGGCTGTGAACCCAACATGGAAGCTTTTTTGCAAGTGAGCAAGTGATTGCAATACTTTACATATAATCTATTTATCTATAGCAATCTATACTCTCCTGAACATTTGGTAAAGGACTTCCAGCCAATAAACTGAATGCTCATCCCATGAACTTGTTCAAGCCAGTGAGAAACTGATTGACAATGGCTGTCAACATCTTTATTTTCCTATGAGACCATATAAGTATCTGCTCAAATTGGATCTTCTTATTTTCACCTTACAATGTCTATCTGGTTAGTTGTTGATGTATAGCCCTTGTTTCTCTTTCTCTTTCCATCCTTTGCCGTCTTTATAAAGGTGCAAACTTGTTGTTTGACATCTTCTAGCTCTGCTGCATAGAATACACACATCTCCTCTTTGTTTTTTGGATATTTAATTTTTCATGTTCAAAACTCACGACTCCAAGCTTCTGTGCAATGATGTCTTTCAACCATATATCATAGGACATTTTTGAGTAAGCTTCTGTCTCCTGGAAGTTATATTTGTGCTTCTATTCTTCCCCAACACTCGCAAGTACAGTCTTGAAAACATTATGAGTGCTTGCTCTGCTTTGATGCCTGGCTTTTGTATTTTCTAGACAGTTCTTGAATCTATTTTTCAATTTCTAACTTATGGCAAGTTATTTTGGCTGGCTGAAATTTCAGCAGATCCTCACCTCTTTACATTCATTGATCATGTCACAATCAGTATATTCCTGTACCCCTATGTTCGTTAGACTTAACGTGTTCTACACTCAACAACAGACAATCTTATTATTCCCCTATCTTGTATATCATAGTTGTCTCACCTCACCTCTTCCCTTTCATGCACAAGACATCTCATCTTCTCTGTCTCACATCCTATGTTTTACCTCTTCACAGAAGCGTTTGATCATGCTTCTTTTCTATTCTTTGACATACATGTTTCACATATGTTTTGCTTCTCTTCCATTTTGCCACACTGCATGTTGACCTCACGTGTTTCACTTCCATTTTGCCCTATGCCCTTTTCCCCTTTTGTTCTTGGATTGTTAGATACAGTCACAATATGTATATACCTCTAATAGGTATTTAAGGCTCAATGCTGCCACCAGAGAACTCCAGTCTAGTTCTCTTGGTGTTTTCCCCTAAAGCACTATAAGAAGGACTCTCTTTGGCCTGACAAGCCTCATCTCTTATTTACCCTCAGTTCAAGTATTTTTGACAACCTAAGGGAGCTGTTACTCTAGGGTTGTTTCAGACCACAGCTGCAAGTTGTGCTTGCTGAGCCTTAAAGAGTGGTACACCATGGTTTTCACTGAAGAGTGTGACAGTTTCAAGAAATTGTTAAAACCAGGTTTCAAAGAGGTTGGCCAAAAAAAGAGAATATTGCTTTCATTTCATTTGTTTGACTGCTTTGTACTTCTCATACCAAGGCTGTAGGAACTTCTCTTGCCCATCAGTTGTTCATTTTTGAAAGCCATCTACAAGGACATGTCAGTTATGTCACAAAATAGTTGTATATTACCTACAGCATGTTACAATGATTTAGGCTTTAAGTGAAATGAATGACATATAAAAATATTTCTGTGAAGGTGAACTTACTTTTTATGTAGGCATGATAGAATTAGATACTGTCCACTACTAAATATTACCAGGAGGTCACTTCAATACTGTGTTGTAGAGACTGGTGCATTTCTACAGTTGTATCCTCCTTCCTGAACACATTCTATTATCTTCCTCTTGTTTTGATATCATTTTCTGGACCTTCTTTACATAGACTGAATGCTTCCATCAAAGACTGGTACATGAACTAATAGTTCAGATATATTGGTCTAGTGTGGTCAATATGAACTTCTACTTATAAATTTATTACATCAGTTTGTCCTTTTCGATTCTATCAACTTCCCCTATTCCTTTTGATCTCTTACATATGTCTTTTGTACTGCTGAAGACTGATCAGGCCTTTTGGATCCAATAGCTTCCCTTCTTAGAACTAACTTCTATCACTTAGAGTTTTGATCCATTTATTGTTTTTTTCATTTTATTTCTCTTTTCTTGGCATGTATTACTCTATTTGTCATAGTGCAAGTCCTGGGGATCCCCAAGCTATAAAGCCATGTATCTTAAAGTTAGAAAACACTTTAGAGTTAGTGGTTGCCTGGGCAGAAAACCAGACTAGTTTTCATTTCTGCTTTATATGTTTGAATCCTGGGGGAGAATATATTAATTATTCTCTTTGGACATTCCTCTCATTCAAGGATATAAAGCATCAAATCTCTGTACTATATACCCCTTAACAAAATGGTCATGCTGAACATTTTAATTGTACAATTCTTGAAAAATCTGAGGCTATATACCAACATGCCTGTTTGCCACGTTCATTCTGGCAAGATGCTGTTGAAACTGCTCTACACATCTATAACAGACAGCCTATACATTGTCTTGATTGATCTACTTCCATATCCAAATGGAATAGTAGTAAACCAGATATTTCCTATTTCAAGGTATTTGGATATTATGCCTATATTTTCATTCCAAAGGAAGATTGAGCAAATAAATTATCTGCTAAGACAAAAGAAGTCATCTTCATAGGATATGAGAAAGGGACAAAAGAACACCACTTTTGATCTCCTAAAAGAAGAATAGTTATTGTTTCTTCTACTACCACTTTCAATAAACTTGTGTTTCCCTATTGTTTCAGAAAGTCAGAAGACAAACCTGCCAATATTTCTATTCCAGACAACCTTTTGGACCAGGATGAAGATAAGAACAAAGATTCTGTTTCAGCTGACTATATTCCAGTTACTTATCATTATCTCTTTCCATCTATGGATGGTCATGATTCCAATCAACAATTTCCTCCATGAGGAGATCAACAGCCTCCTCAATCTCATTATGGTACTTGTATCCATGATCCACATATCATTCCTGATAATGTATATGGAGCTAGACCTTCTGTGGAAATTGAACAAGATATTCAATCATCTAATCACACTAATGAGAATGATGATCTTGAAACTTTATATAGTGCTCAATTCTTTGGCTCTCTTATAAACTCTGGAATATTTATTGCTGCTACTTTATTACACTACAAGAATGTTTTCAAACTTCCAAAAGAAGATCAATCAAAATGAAGGATTACTATGAAAGAAGAGATCAAATCACTTGAAAAGCTGAAAGTATGGGAATTGGTTGACCTTCCACCTGGATGAAAATATGTCAAAGGGAGATGGATATATGTTGTCAAAAGCGATGGCCTTACTTTGTTGCCAAAGGCTTTACACAAGTCTATGAGATAGATTTTAAAGAAATCTTTTCACCAGTTGCAAGAGATTTAAGACTGTTCAACTTCTTCTTTCTATTGTAGCACTCAAAGATTGGAAAACTGAAATGCTAGATATCAAGACAGCTTTCCTATTTGAAGAACTTGACAAAGAAATATATATGGAATAGCCTGAAGGTTTTGTACAATCTAGCATGGAGAGAAGAAAGTTTGTCACTTGCTAAGGGCAATCTATGGCTTGAAACAAGCTGCCCTACAATGGAACAAGATACTATACAAATCCTTGCTAGCTATAGGTTTTATTAGGACACATGGAGATCCTGGTGTTTGTGTTCATTTTCACAGTCAGGACATAATCATTTTAGTCATTTACATTGATGATGCTCTTTTTCTTGGCTTTAACTGTTCCTATTTGATGAAAAAGAAGAAATAGTTTATGGATAAATGGGGAAGTCATGATCTAGGAGCTGCCATAGAATATCTTGGTATTTGAATTATCCGCCACTATTTTAAATGAACATTAAAGCTAGACCAAGTTGCTTATGCTAAGAAGGTTATACATAGGTTGCTTCAAACTTGCCAATGCCAAAGTAGCTCATATCTCTCTTCCTTCTGGATACAATCCAGCTCCCCTCATCACTGAAACCTCCTCTCAACTTTGTAGTCAATATCAGTCAATGATAGGATCACTACTGTATATCATAATAACTTGCCCAGAGATTGCCTTTGTTGTTATCAAGATGTCACAATTCTCTACTAATTCTTTAAATGAACATTTGTAAAAAGTACTATATATAATGTAGTACCTTATTGGTATCAAAAATCTCTGCATTACCCATGACAAATCTTCTCAATCTGGCATTATGACATATTTTGATATAGATTGGATATGAGATCATGAAACTTGATGATCCACATCTGGATATGCAATGTTCATTACCAATGGAATAATCTCTTGGCTTTCCAAATGATAACAGAAGATAATCTTGTCTTCCACAGAAGCAGGATATGTTGGAATGACAAAAGCTGCAAAACAGCTCTCTTGGATTTGAATACTCCTTTCTGAATTGAAATTCAATCTTGAAACCATTTCACTACTCTATGACAATCAAGGTGCCATGTTTCTTGTTGCTAATCCAGCACAAGAAGGTTGTTCAAAACACATTGAAATTCCGAAACACTATATCTAAGAATGTGTTGCAGATGAGAAAATTAAACCCCCCCACATCCCCACCAACAAGCAAGTTGCAAATATCTTTACTAAAAATCTTACAGGACAACAATTTGAGAAGAATCACAAGAAACTTTCCCTTCTACCATTCTTATCTCTTCCATCATGAATAACAAGGTGGAGTGTTAAAATATTTAGATTCTTTTATTTGAATCTTGTTTGTATCTGAGTTGCTCTTCATGATTATTAATTCATTTTAGACTCATAATATCATTATTCTAAACTGGTGACATCATACTTATTCTTCTTTTCTGATGACATCATGATGGTGTGATAAGCACACTATTCTCTTGGTATATTGTACCATACCTTGCATATCTTCTGCCATTGGCTGCTTATTACTGTGAACTGCTGCACATTACTCAGCCCTTTATCTTTTATGGATATTTTTACAATACATACAAACATTGCTATATTATATTTAAACCCAGCTCCTTCAGAGCCCACAATCTAAGTTCTTTACTTCATATCACATTGTGAATAACCTCTAGCAACTAGTTTGCAAGTGCACTATAGCAAATGAATATTCTCCCTCACTGAATTTACCCTTTTGCTATTGCCTCTGCACCAAAAGAGACCTAGCAATCTCTTTACTGTGAATTCCACATCCTTCATTCAAACACCCCATAAAAATTGTCTATAACCTTTGCTCAATTTGAGAAATTATTTAATCCCTATATGAATTATACTGAATGCAGGTCACCACTCTTGAATTGCCTGGAAGTTGATCTCTAGAAGGGGGGTAGTGTATGATTAATATATTCCTGTACTCCTATGTTTGTTAAACTTAACATTTTCCACATACAACAACAAACGATTTAATATTATCTCATTCTTGTTACAGTTAGTCCAGGTAGGGCCAAACGTAGCCTTAATCTTTCATAGAGTCAAGAGTTTAGTCCTTTGTTAGGACTAGTTGAAAGTTTCAAGATAAGTATTCACTCAAAAGTACTGTAGGACAAAGACTTAGAGAGTGGTTCAAAAAGATAAAGGTAGATGTATTTCTAAAAAGGTCTAACTTAGGGATACATGATATGGACATCGAGTTTATATACTATTGAGACAAGATGACAAAGCGAATGGAAATTTATAGAAGGTTTCGAAAAATTCAAGAAGTGTAAATATAAGACAAAGATAAGGGAAAGACAACAACAAGACAAGAGAAGCGAGATAAGCAAGGAACATGACTAAACACAGGAGAACATAATAGTCCACAATAAAGATATTCCTTTAAGATCAATATACCCTCCACAGGAGGAGCCAGTTATGTTAGCCATGTATTATCAAAGTAGTCATCATAGTTGTTATAGTCAGGGGAGAAAGAACAACAAGAAAGGGAAGAAATCGAGAGAATACAAAGAGACCTGTGAAAGGAGGTCAAGAAATGCAATTTTTGAGAGGAGCCATGAGAGGAGCTATGAGAGGATGGAGGAGTGGGGACAAAGGGGACAATTTCAGAATAGATGGCCAAAGTGCTGACAAAGGCAGGAGAAACATTAATAAACAGGATAGTTGAAACCAATATATCCTAGTCATTGATAAAAGAAGCAGGCTTCATTGTATCTCATGAATGGGTAGAAGGAAGAGGAGAGGAACTGTCACCTCCAGTCCAATAGGCATTGAATTGGATGCAAGTGTTAGATGGTAAAAAGCTTTGATTACCTTTTTCAGTCCAGGTATATTCAATGGCTCTGATGATCTCTTGCTCGATAGGAGAAAGGGGAGAGGATGCTTTCCAATGGTAATTATTTCATGTGGTTTCCTTTTTGGGTCAATGATGTCATCAAGGCTGTATTTAACTAAATGATTGCTTTCTAATGGTGATCATGTCATGTGATTTTCTTTTTGAATCTATAATATCGTTATGGCTATATTCAGTTGAATGGTCACTTTTCAATAGTAATCATGTCATGTGATTTCCTTTTTGGGCCAATAATGTCATTATGGCTGTGTTCAGTTAAATGGCTACTTTCTAACATTAATTATCTTACATGATTTCAGCTAAATGGTTGTTTTCTGATAGTGATCATTTCATATGATTTTTTTTTTGGATCAATGATGTTATTGTGGCTATGTTCAGTAAATGACTGCTTTTCAACAGTAATCATCTCATGTAATTTCTTTTTTGAATTAATGATATTATTATGGTTGTATTTAGGTGAACAATTGCTTTTCAACAATAATTATTTCACATAATTTTCTTTTTGAGTCAATGATATTATTCAGTTAAATGGTTAGTTTTCAATGGTGATTATTTCATATGATTTCCTTTTTGAATCAATGATATCATTAACCTAAAAACCCTAAGAATAGGTTTATGAGACTCTAATTCTGAGTGCCAAAGAGAAACCTCAATTGAGGTCTAAAAAAAAAATCCTAACATTGAAATCTCCCTTGAGCAGCAATTATATAATCATCTCATGTGATTTCTTTTTGGGGTTAATAATGTCATCATGGCTGATTTCAGCTGAACAGTCACTTTTCAATAGTAACCATGTCATATGATTTCCTTTTTTAATCAATAATATCATCATGGCTGTATTTAGCTACTGTATATGGTTGCTTTCCAATATGGTGACCATCTCATGTGATTTCCTTTTTGGATTAATCATGTTATCAATGGTTATATTTAGCTAAACAGTTGCTTTTTAATGCTGATCATTTCATGTGATTTTCTTGTTTGATCAATGATGCATCATGGCTGTGTTTAGCTGCACAGTTGCTTTCTAATGGTAACCATCTTATGTGATTTCCTTTTTGAAGTAATATTATTATTATAGCTATATTCAGCTGAATAACTACTTTCCAATGGTAATCATCTCATATGATTTCCTTTTTTAGTTGATAATGTTGTCATGGCTGTATTTAGTTGAATGGTCACTTTCTAATGGTAATTATCTCAAGTGATTTTCTTTTTGGACCAATAATGTCAGAAAAACCCCAGGCCCTGATCTATGGAACCCTAACCCTGAAATCCTTCCTAGGCAAGAGAACACCCCTATGTTATGTGATTTCCTTTTTAGGTCAGTGATATCATCATGACTGTATTCAGCTAAATGGTTGCTATAATTTCCTATTTGGATCAATTATATTATCATAACTATATGTAGCTTAATAGTCATTTTCAAATAGTAATCATCTCATGTTATTTCACTTTTGAATCAAACGATAACCATCTTCAGCTTGAAAGTTGCTTGCAAATGATGAACATCTCATATATTTCCTATTATCTCATATGAATGTGGTTAGCTTGATAGTTGCTTACAAATGGTGATCATTTCATATGATTTCCTTTTTGAGTCAATAACACCACCATGGCTGTGTTTAACTTGATTAATTATATTGTTATTGCTATATTCAGTTTAATAATAGCTTTCAAATAGTGATTATCTTATATGAATTTTTTTTCGGCTGATGATGTCATCATGGGTATGTTTAGCTTGAAGTTTCTTTCAAATAATTACTTGATCATGTGATTTCCTATTTGAGTGAATTATATCATCATAGCTATATTTAGCTAAACAGTTGCTTTTCAAATAGTAATTATATTATATGATTTCCTTTTGGATCAATTATATTCATCATGGCTGTGTTTAGCTGAATGATTACTTTCCATTGGTAATTATTTCACATAATTTCCTTTTTGAATTAATTATATCATCATGGCTATATTCAGCTAAATAGTTGCTTTTCAATGATAATCATCTCATGTGATTTCCTTTTTTGGGTTGATGATGTCATCATGGCTGTATTCAGCTGAACAATCACTTTTCAATGGTGATCATCTCATGTGATTTTCTTTTTGGATCACTGATATCATCATGGCTGTGTTCAGCTATGTAAATGGTTGCTTTCTAGATTTTCTTTTTTGAGTTGATGATGTCATCATGGCTGTATTTAGCTGAATTTCCTTTTTGGATCAATGATGTCATCATGGCTGTATTCAACTAAATGGCTGCTTTTTGATGGTGATTATGTTATGTGATTTCCTGTTTGAGTTGATGATATTATGTGTTCAGCCTGCAAAATCTTGAGCTTGGATGTATGGAACTCTAATCCTGTAAGTGCCAAGGTGAAACCTAATCATGTTATGTAATTTCCTTGTTGAATCAATGATGTCATTATATCATGTGATTTCCTTTTTGGATCTAATGATATCGGCATAACTATATTTAGCTGAATAGTTACTTTTCAATGATAATTTTTGTTTTGAGGTAATGCTGTTGTCGTATCTATGTTTAGCTAAATGACTGCTTTTTAATGGTGATTATATCATGTGATTTCCTTTTTTGGTCAATATTATTATTATAGTTATATTCACCTAAACAGTTGCTTTCCAATGGTAACCATATCATGAATTAATCATATTATCATGGCTGTGTTTAGCTGAACATTTCAAGTGATTTCCTTTTTGAATCAAAATATTGGAAACCCCAAACTCAGTCTATGAAACCCTAACCCTGGAAGTCTCAAGGAAAAAAACAGGTCACAGAAGAAAACCCTAACCCTAAAATTCTTCCTGCACATTGGGACACCCCTTGGCATTGGGGTGAATGAAACATTAAATGATTGCTTTCTAATGGTGATCATCTCACATGATTTTCCTTTTTGATTGATGGACTGTATTTAGTTACAAAGTTACTTTCCTTTTAACTAACAGTTGCTTTCTATGATGATCATATCACATGATTGCCTTTCTGGAATAATGATGTCATCATAGCTGTGTTCAATTAAATGGCTGCTTTCTAATGGTGACCATATCATGTGATTTCCTTTTTGGGATTGATGATGTCATCATGGCTGTGTTTGGCTAAACGGCTGCTTTCTAATGGTGACCATATCATGTGATTTCCTTTTTGGGATTGATGATGTCATCATGGCTGTGTTTGGCTAAACGGCTGCTTTCTAATGGTAACCATATCATGTGATTTCCTTTTTGGGATTGATGATGTCATCATGGCTGTATTCAACTAAACGGTCACTTTTCAATGGTGGTCATCACATGTGATTTCCTTTTTTGGAGTTGATGATGTCATCATAGCTGTGTTCAGCTAAATGGCTGCTTTCTAATGGTAACCATGTCATGTAATTTCCTTTTTGAGGTTGATGATGTAATCATCTCATGTGATTTCCTTTTTGGGTTGATGATGTCATCATGGCTGTGCTCAGCTAAATGGCTGCTTTCTAATGGTGACCATGTCATGTGATTTCCTTTTTTGGATTGATGATGTCATCATGACTGTATTCAGCTGAATAGTCACTCTTCCTCTCATGTGATTTCCTTTTTGGGTCACTGATGACCTATTTTTTGATGAATGAATCAACCCTGGAGGAAGAAGACCCTAACCCCCCCAACCCCATTCTCATGTGATTTCCTTTTTTGGGTTGATGATGTCATCATGGCTGTGTTAAGCATCTCACCTGTATTCAGCTGAATGGTCACTTTTGGATGAAGAAACCACAAGCTCGGGTCCATGGAACCCTAACCCTGTCAGTCTCAAGGAAAAAACTCAAGGAAAAAGAAAACAGGTGGTGGAAGAAGACCCTAACCCTATCGGTCTCGAGAAAACTCCCTAACCCTGAATCCCCCCCCTCGCGGAAGAAGACCCTAACCCTGAAAAGACCCTATTTTTTGATGAATGAATGGGATGGAACCCTAACCCTGTCCGTCTTGAGGAATGGTGACAGCTGTGTTCAATTAAATGGCTGCTTTCTAATGGTGACCATGTCATGTGATTTCCTTTTTTGCATTGATGATGTCATCATATTGCAATGTCTAACCCCAAACCAGGGCGTGAAGCGCCCCGCAATCACTTGTGGGAATTTCACTTTGCTTTGGTGGAAACAAATATCTTTTCAATGGTGATCATGTCATGTAATTTCCTTTTTTTGGAATAATGATGTCATCATGGCTGTGTTCGGCTAAATGGCTGCTTTCTAATGGTAACTATGTCATGTGATTTCCTTTTTTGGATTGATGATGTCATCATGGCTATATTCAGCTGAATAGTCACTTTTCAATGGTGACTCGTGTGATTTCCTTTTTCGGATTGATGATGTCATCATGACTGTATTCAGCTGAACAGTCGTTTTTCGATGGTAATCATCTCATGTCATTTCCTTTTTGGGTCAATGATGTCATCAGAATGTCCTTTTTTGATGAATGATGTCATTTCAACTGCAAGGTGCTTGCCTTCCAATGGCTCAGGTCACATGGAACCCTAATCTTGCCAGTCTTGAGAAAAAAGAGAAACAGGTGGTGAAAGAAGACCCTATTTTTCGATGAATGAATGGATCACATGGAACCCTAACCCTGTCAGTCTCAAGGAAGAAGACCCTAACCCCCCCCCCTGGGTGGTGGAGGGGCCAGATCACATGGAACCCCCCTGTAAAGACCCTGGACGGCGGGACGCCCCCCCGGCGCGGGATCAGTAGGGATAGGCCTCTACCACTTCGTGCGGGAACTGGAATCGACAATTTCCTTCATTTCCATACTGGTGACAGAC
>JBBPNN010000946.1:0-13683 GCA_038090935.1 Hortiboletus campestris | reverse complement strand
CTTCTCCGATACCGATTTCCTCTGATTCTTCGATTTGCCTTCTGATTCTTTCGACACGTAATCGGCGTCCCGTTCACCTTCTGATCTTCCTTTCCAGCCGGGACTCCTGTTCCTTTCTGTTCCTCCCCTTTGCCCTATTCCGTTCCGTTCCGTTCCGTTCCGTTCCATTCCGTTCCTCCCCTTGACCCAGTTTCCTTTACGGACATATCCCCTTCTAGAACGGCACTCCGCTGTTCCGTTTCCCCGTTAGGACTCCTTATTCAGAGTCCGCTCTCACATATATAAGCGCCTGCTGTACTAGTACTTTTCACCAGTTAGTTCTACGCAATACAAGTGTAGTATCTAGCCCAATCCGCTTGTGGACTCACGAGTCTACTTGTCGAGACCCTTCTCGTTTCATAGTCTCTTCGCCTACCAAGCGCAGTAGACTCTTCGATTCCACCTCGCGCCGCAAGAGTAACATAGGACCTTGGGCAGAACCATCCGACTTTCTCCGTTGTTCGTCACGTGACTCCTCCGGATAAAGCTAGGTTCTACGCTTAGCGTAACACATTAGGCCTCTCCAAGCTCAGCAATCTCACTCACCTTTCACTCTGTTGGTCCATGTCTCATTCCTGTACTTCAGGCCTGCAAGGCTTTTTGGCACGATGATCAAGCCAGGCACTTGTCCTGTAGCACTTGGGTCCTTCAGTATGTAGCACTTTCGAGAATAACCTGGGAAGATGGAACTTGGCAGACCGGCACGTTGTTTTGTTGCCACATTCTCAGTATGCTGAGTACATAGCCCTTGGAGGGTTTTGGTCCTATGCAGAACAGGTGATCACCTAGAGGACTTGAATGAACGGTAAGTCTTCAATTGATATATCAGAAAATTGTACCTGAGTTGTACATTCTTTGGCGATTAGTAAATAACGGTGAAGTTTTTTTGACAGTTGGGCTGTTGACATAAAGTGGAATTGTTAAGTAATGCAAAGAACCAAGACTTGGACATACTCAAGTTGATGTACTTAAATAGACCTGAAATATTGATAGGAGGTTGCATCCAACATGGAAGAAGGGGACTCCAAGAATCTTAAACCCCACTATCACTCGATATGAGGTGGTGATGGGGCAATTCGATGGACACAAAATCCAGGAGTGTCTCCCACCGATGCAAAGTCAGATGTGGAGGAGAGGTGAGTGGCACAAAGCCAACTCAAGGAAAAATGCCAAGGAATACAGAGCGCTGACATTGGGGTGCTCACTGTTGAGCGAGGGCACCACTGAAGGCAAAAGCAGGTGCATGTCGTTCAGTGTGGTCACCAGTTGTTGAAAGCCACCGGCAGATAAGTGATTCGGCGACTTGGAACAATGACTGAAAAGGAATTGGAGTGAAGTCAGACATAGTTGAGAGGTCCAATTTAGACTATAGTTGTGAAGTTGTGGAACGTTCGACAGCACAGGTACAAGTCTGTCACACAGCCTATTGTCCACTGAGCCAATAAGAACAAACAACTTGCTAATCAGCTATTTGTCTGTTGATCAGCCTCTTCTCTCTCCCACACTTTTCCGTCATGGGACATGGTTGCTTCTCTTCGCCACCACTGTGACTCAAGTCTTCCCCTCCCTGAGGCAACTCCCTCAAAATTCAAGATCACATGTTCATCACGGCACCTGCTCTCTGCTCTCCCTGAGTTGGCTTTGTGCCACTGAAATTTATTCTGTGGTCAGGCTTTGTGTCACACAGAGTGTGCTTTTGGACTTTGTGTCCATTGGGTTGCCCTGTCCCCACCTTGTATGAGTGACAGTGGGGTTGAAGACCCATTGAAGTGTTCCCTTCCGTCCTGCCTGGCCTACCCAACCGATCTGACAGCCATCACCATTCTTGTCAAGTCTCCTCTCATCAAATCTCATCAAACATACGCTATACACACAGTGCTCTCATTACTTTTGCGTTGTTCACCTATTGTCTTTTAGCACTCTCCACATACTCCCCTTTGATTATGGCCACTGCTGTGACCAGATATGCCCCCCAAACTCGCTCCAACAATGATGAGTACTATCATGCAGTATTTATGGCACTATGCTCACATGGCAACTAAGCCACTTTCAATAGCTTCGATGTGAAATCTATTGCTTGTGACAGCGACAGTCTAATTGTCTATATGTCCCCAAACAGGTCATATGTCCCTGAGCCCCACAATGGTGAGGAAGAATTGCGCACTCAAGCAGATGGGAAATTTGGGCCAGTCGATTGTTTCCAGTGGCCCCAACTCTTTTGTAAGGAGTATGAATATGCTGTCTGCATACGCCAATGCAAGCATCACCCATCCCCTGACCTGCTCTCATGGGTGTGATATTGCCCTTCCATTGACAACTTCGAACCCCTCCCACATGCTGCCTTCCTCATAGAGAAACTCAAGCAAAACAAAGCAGTGGGTATTGCATCCTTGTGCCAGACTGCCACTGCACAGTATGGCGAGTGGAAAAAGGGGTGTGGGGAGAAGCAAGACATCACCGGCCAGTTCCTCAAGTCCCTCAGGCATGACGTCATGGTCCTCCTCAACCACCCACTTACTTACTGCAACATTGTTGTGTATGTACGTGGCTCAGGCTCAATGGTATTTCCTAGACATCATGGCATTCCTCGATTATGTCTGATTTGTTCAACCCCACATCGCGTACCCACCTTCTACCCCTCTCTCTGTCTGGCCAGACTGGATGGATTGTTTTACCACAGACACGAAAGTCTGTGATGATCTCTTCCACGTGGGTGTGCCTGTTTGGCTGATCCATCGCAACTTCACCATCACTCCCCAGACCATCATCAAGAAACCAGTGAGGTTTACATTTCCTAACAACATCATTCGCAGTATGTACTCCAAACATCGCCAATTTGCTGCCCACCCTTTTGAAGTCCTCTTTCATGCACCTGGAGGCTTCCTTTGTCACCTCCATACCCAGCGCTACTATACTGGTTTGGCTGAATCCTGTGCCCCTTCCACTCAACTTTCCTCCTCGCAATCATCAGTCCCCAGCCAGGTCAGCAAATCAACTACTCAGGCACAGGCAAGGAAAGCAGCGCAGAAGGAGTGCCCTCGTCTAAAAAAAAGAGGTAAGATGTGTTTTCTACATCATTCATACAGCATGTGCTAAGTGACTGTGAAGGTGATCAGCCCAAAGGTTGCAACAAATGGGAGGAGATGCATATGCCTGAAATGCCTGCTGCTTTCACCATATGGAACAATGCCATGAAGTGTGCAGACAAAGATCTGTTCAGGGTGAGAAAGGGCATTGTTGATCCAGGTTATCGCGTCCCAGAACCAGCTATTCTTATCTCAAGCCAGTCCCCCAAACACTGCCAGCTATTCTTGACAAACTGGTTGGCCATTTGCTCTGTTTGGTTCAGTCAGCTCGACCACGACCCCCCCGCACACTTCCCAGCCCCCCAACAGTGGAGGGAAATTCTCCACTGTATGCCATCCAAGGCCATCCTTGAAGCTACTCCAGAAAGCAGCATGGGCAACAAAATAGCCAAGGGCCAAAAGTTGGCTGCACTGGAAATCTTCAGTGACACTATGGCAGCCATGACACAAGGTTTGATGCTGGCCCCCTCTGAGACTGTGGAATGGCATGACAGGTATATACTGATCACCTCCCTGACCAATCTGCCTCCCTGCCTCATCAGAGCACTGTTGTAAACTCATCTTGAATGGATGAGAACATTAGTAGCTTACATAAGCATGGCTTATTTTGGCCTGCTAGTACTGTAGTTTTTTCTTTAGTGACTACACTATAGTTTTCTACAAGCACTTCTGGGGGAGATCCATGAGGTTGGTTGGTGCTACAAGCTGTGCACCCTCGATCATGCCCTTCTTCCACAAATATTGGCAGAACATCATACCGAGCATCTCTCTTTCTTGCACGCAATCATCCTTGGTAGTTCAGGTCTGTTGCTCTGGTCAGAGCCTTTGCCGTTCAGAGCAGGTGATCTCAGGCTGACCGATTTGTTTGCCAACAATGTCTACATCCTTCGCAGCTTCTGTCTCCTTCTCTCCACCTGGCCAAATGCTCATCCCTCATTCTCCAACATTCCAATTTCTCTTGAACAATCTGCGCAACTGCAGACCTATGAGGTCATGAGTCGTGCTTGCAAATTCTACATACAGACTTTCTTTGATCATTTTGGCCGTCCCCCTCTCATCCCCCATCGTTTTCCCTTTGAGTATCACGAATAGCATTCTGATCTCCCTCTGTGTTTCGTTCCTCTCCCACAGCCGTCACACCACAATACATCCACGTTCCACTGACAGTAGTGCAACATGTCAAGGTGACAGGTTCCACAATATGACCCACAACTCAGACACCAGTAGACCACCTACCTCCACATTGTTCTACTTCGAACTGGAGGCATTCGACCCCACATCACTCACTGATCCCAACCCTCACTTCTTTCCACCCACAATCCAAACTTCATCAATATATCTGGACATGACAGAGATGTCAAATCTTCATCCTGATCTTGCATTTGCACCTCCTGCCACTCAAATGTACTCTGATGGCCACCCAATCTCTTCCACAGTGATGGAGAGGTCAATCCCCCAACATCACATACTCCTGCAGCCCAGGTCTCAGGCATACCCATCTTTACCCCTGACCTCTTCCGCTCTGATCACTCCACCACCGACATTGCTCACACTACAACCCTTCCCAACCTCCCAACCCTTCCTGACTCCACAACACTTCCTGACCTTACAACCCTTCCCAATGGCTTCTGCTTCAATCGCTCCACTACCTGAATTCCTGACTGAACTCTGGAGCAACCCCATGCTCAATGTCAACATCCCTACATCAGTTGATTGTTTTGCCCCACCCAAAATCTCTATGATTGCAACAGACTTCTACCAGTTTGCATGGTTAGGGGACAGTGGAGTACTCCTGTCCGACTCATTTCGCAGTCATGCTAACAAATGAACCACTTGAAGGGTGCCATGACATTGGCACTGGCAAAACCTAGAGGTCAACACTTGGCAAGAAAACCACCTCCCCTCCCATCCAATCAAACAAATGATCAAAAGCACGAGTACTTACAAGTAGTCAAGAGGAAAGTCTATGGTTGTATCTTTTCTACATCAGGAAAAAGCTCAAAGTCTACATTGGGCTATGTAGTATATATAGCACTGGTAGCACCATCGACATCCCCCTACAACAAAGCATGATGTAATGTACATGGTTTCTATGTATGCTACAGTAGCAACCTGTGACGTAACTGTCACAACTCACAACATGTCGACATTGCTCACTGTAGTCTGTTGTAACACAATGTTGTGATCCACTTATTAGTTACTTAGAACCCATAGTCCATGGTAGGCGTCACTCAAACCAAATGGATGGGCCACAATCACTTTATATAACAATGTAATTGAAACATTGGCTATTGCGATGACAAACATGTCTATATAGTATTTATGCAGTCAAAAAAATCACTCACTCATCCTCTGAATCATTGCTGGGGTACAGATCAAATTATTGTATCCGTTGGGGTGGAAGGGCGCTGGGCATGGTGTACATTGCATGCAGCATGTTGAGCTGAGTGTGGTGGGTGACCATAATGATGGGTGTTGTCCATTGGGTTCAGAGGGTGCTGGCACAGTGCATGTCATATGTCAAGCTGGGTGTGGTGGGCAATGACAGGTATCATTTCCGTTGGGTTGGAAGGGCGCTGGGCACATGTTGCATGTGTCCAAGCTGTTAAGAACAGATCAACTTCAACTAAACTCTGGAACTCTGGAGTTAGTCAAGGCGTGTGGGACCTTGGCTTCAGCGGATGTGCTGCATCCTTGTCAGAGTCAGTCCCAGATTTGGAGGGTCGGAGGGTTGGAGGTAAGACTTAACACTGTTGAACAGTGAAGTCGAGTTGGAATTGGAGGAGAGTCTTCAAGACTCAAGAAAGGAGCTGAATCTAAGTTAATATTCAAACTAAAGAATACAAGACGGAATTCTAGGAGTTTATATACTTCAGAGGAAACATAGAATTAGTAACGGAGTGTATGGGATTGGTAAGAAAGATCGGAACGCGAGTATTATTGGAGCTGTGCTCCTAAGCGAAACACAGGTCAGAGGAAGTAAGACTAATACTATTACGGAACAAAGGTCATATGATCGAAACGGAACAATAAAATGGAGATAGGACAAGAGGTCCGAGAGTCAGGGGCTGTACCTAAGGGGAAATTGTACCGGAGTTGGTACGGAGGTGAGGACAGAGGACAGAGTTGGACTTGTAATATTTTGGGATATGACAGTATCCCCCTCTTAGGCCTGAACCCCTGAAGGCCTTAGTGAGGAACAATGTGGAGTTGGAAAATCAGAGTCTGAATGTTTGTTGATTGATGCGGGGCTGTATAAAGTCTGGGGTTGCCCAGTCCGTGCTTCTTCATCCCAAACCACCATGTCCGATATCAGCAACATCAAGACCTGGCCCAACGAGTGCCTTGCGGAGTGCACCGACGACGACGATGAGCTCTGCAGAGCGAAGTACCTCAAGCAGTGTCGCCAAGTGAAGGAGAAGAAGGCAGAAGAGGATTGGAAGAAGGTGGAGGAGGACCAGAAGAAGGCGGAGGCACTGGTAGTGCAGAAGAAGGCAGAGGAGGAAGCAGTGGAGGAGGTGAAAAGGCGCAATGCGGAGGAGGCGGCAAAAAAACGGGTGAGCGCAGTGTTTACCCATCCTCAGAGTGCACTAACCACCACAAGGCTGAGGAGGTCTGAGTGGAGCAGAGTGCTGCGAAGGGGAAGGGAAAAGGGCTCCCAGAGTGCACCAGATGCATGGCCCGCAGGCTCGAGTGTGAACTCAGGCCTGGCAAGTCTACCGCCTGCATGGCCTGCCGAGAGGCGAAGATCAAGTGCGAGCAGCCCAGGATGGAGGTGAAGGGGAAGTCAGAGCGCCAGAGGAAACGGGCACAGGATGTACAAGACGAAATGTAGTCTTTTATGAACATCCTAATACCTGGCCAAGTATATTCACGGCGAATTAGCTCCAAGGTCTGATTCTGTCTGAAGTGTCCGGAGAGTGGGTGATCATGTTTGTACCAGAGGACATGGAGCTGAAGATCTCCTGAGTCAGGGACATAGATGTGACCATCAAGACGGAGGAAGCCATTGGTGTTGACTGACCAGTGAGAGTCGGAGGGCTCAATGGAGAACAGGTGAATGGAGGCCAAAGGATCAGAGGGGAGTGCAGAGAGGATATCACTGTGGAGGGTTTCCATGTTGAAGAGAGTGCTAGCCTGGAGGACCAGAGCTGCGAGATAGGTGGCTTGGAGGGGCGCAGTGAGTTGCTCCTGCGTGAATACGGGGTGGAAATTATGAGGGTTGACATGAATGTAGTCCTTATCCCCCTCTTTGGGATAGATGTCCCAGCATCTAGTGAGAGCATCAGGTTTCGTGCCAAGTCGTCCAGGGCGGAAGCAGACGATCATATTGAACTGGGAGAGAAACTCTGACCAGCGCGCCTGCCAGCGGGTCAGGAGCTTAGTGGTAGCAAAGTACTCTAGGTTCTTGTGGTTGGTGACAACGTCAACTGGAGTTGCGGAGCCTTCAAGGTAATGTCGCCAAGTCCAGAAGGACTCATGAATGGCGAGTAGCTCCTTGTCATGGGTATCGTAATTGAGTTCCGGAGCAGACAAAGTCTGTGAGTAGTAGGTGACAGGGCGAATCTCCTCATCCCGGCAATGGATGGAAAAGATGCCAGCAATAGCATAGTCGGAGGTGTCAGTCTCTACAATCATCAGAGCATCAGGGACCCAATGGGTCAAGATAGGAGTGGAGGTGAAAGCCTCCTTAAGCTTGTGGAAGGCAGAGTGACAGGAGTCACTGAAGTTCCACAGAGTATCTTTGCAGGTGAGACGGGTCAAAGGAGTGACGATGTTGGAGTAATTGTCTATGAAACAGCAGTAGAAATTCGCAAAACCCAAAAAGGACTGAATGTCCTTGACCTTACGAGGCTCAGGCCAGTCCTTAATTGTCTGGACCTTCTCCAGGGACATAGTGAGCCCGGAGGGCAAGAGCTGATATCCAAGGTATTTGGTGAAGTTGGTGGACCATTCACATTTCTCAGGTTTGGTGTAAAGTCCGTGTTTGTGGAGTCTACGGAGGACCTCTCGGACATGCTCCTTGTGGGAGGCCGTGTCTGCGGAGTAGATGAGGATGTCGTCCAAATAGACTATGATGCAAACATTGAGAAGATCAGTGAAGATGGTATTTACAAACCACTGAAATGCCGCAGGGGCATTGGTTAGACTGAATGGCATGACAAGCCATTCATATGAGCCATAGCGTGTATGGAAAGACATTTTCCATTCGTCTCCCTCTGCAATGCGGACCAGATGGTAGGCATGCCAGAGGTCGATTTTGATGTAGATCTTTGCACAGCTCGGAGCATCTAGGAGGTCAGAGATGCATGGGAGCGGGTAGCGGTCTTTCTTTGTGATCTTATTGAGTCCTCGGAAGTCGATGCAAAGATGGAGTGAACCATCCTTCTTGCAGACAAAGAGGACTGGAGGAGCATGAGCGGAAGAGGAAGGGCAGATAAAACCCATGGTGAGGTGCTCATCAGGGAATGTCCGGAGGGACCCAAGCTTGGAGGGTGACAGGGAGTAGGTAGTGCCCAGTGGAGGCAAAGCTCCTTCTTTCAGGTCGATCTTCAGATTGTGCTCACAATGTGGAGCAAGGATAGAGGCCTTGCTCTTGCTAAAGACATCAGTGAAGTCATGATACTCTGGAGGTATGCCAAAGAGATCAATGTTGTCGGGAGTGGTGGAAGCAGAGCAGAGAGTGCTCTCCTGGGGGCGGAGTTGCAGGCTGAATTGGACAGAGCCCTCAAGGCAACAGGCCAGTGCAAACGCAGGTGCACTGATAATCGTGATGGGCAGAGCCTTGCGGTCGGAGAAACGCGGTGGATCGGGGGTGGGGTCAGCCAGAAGAGGTAACTCTGGAGGCTGCAGAGGAGAGCTCAGTGGTGCTGGCATGTCCTGTCCAGGTGAATGGAACGAGATACTGCTCAAAACCCAATCAATCAACAGATTGTAGTGGGTAAGCCAGTTATGTCCTAAAACAAGGGAACAGGAACCATCCAGCAGAGTGACGTAGAACGTCATTGGAGTGATATCACTGGTTTTGAAACAGACAAAGAGGTCGAGTGCTTGAGCAACAGTGGAGTTGGTTGTTCCGTCGAAGAGTCGGAGTTGGAGTGGGGGTATGGAGTAGGTTGAAAGTCCATGATCATTGACAAATGATGTATCTATGAAACAATTGGAGGATCTGAAGTCTACTAGCACGGAAAAAGAGGGAATATCGTAAGAGACAAGGCTGACAGAGGGCATGAGGGATCTGGAATCTAAGAGAGTGGATGTGTTGAGATGGATCTCCTTGAGTGCATGGGTGGGTTCAACGCAATCTCCAGACCATGTGGAGTCATGGAGGTTGTGGCTTATTTTTTTGTCTCCAAGGAGACCTCTGGTTTAGCTTCCGGAGTTGTAGTCACTGCTGTGCAGCCTTTCACTGCCTTAGACATAGACTTTGGGCAGTCTTTGGCCATGTGCCCTGCATGACCACAGAACATACACAACTTGAGGTCGAAGTGGCACTTACGTTCCTCAGTAGTGAGTCTGCTGTCCTTTCCCAACTTAGAGGAAAGGTCGGGCTTGGGCGCAGAGTGTGCAGAGGTGTTGGCAGCCTTGCCCTTGAACTCCTTGCTGTCCTTGGGGCTGGAGCTGGAAGATGCGGGGGGTTTGTCGGACTTCGAGGAAGATGGGTTGGCAGACGGCCTCATCTTGGACTTGCGCTCCCAATAGCGTGCATTGATGGCCTGAGTGAGGTTGCGGAGATTGGAGAGGGTGGGGGGCTTCCTGACATGAGAGATCTTGTCCTTGATGCGGTTGGGGAGACCATTATAGAAGTGGTGCCAGAGGGCACCTTCTCCATAACCTCGGACTTGCAAAGCAATCCTATTGAATTCAATGACGTATTTGTTGATTCGTTGACCATCCTTCATAGAAAGGTGGTCGAGTTGGTGTTCCACATCTCCAACAGGATCATGCAGACCGAAGTTCATCTGGAGTTCCAAGACGAACTCCTTGAAGTTGTCCATCCAGATAGGATGGAGCATCGCATCTGCCATTTGGAGTAAGTCCGGTTCGAACCACTCCAGGGCCATGCCCTTCAGGTATGACCGCACAAACATGACTTTAGCACAGTTGGAGATGAAAGCCTTAGGGTGATCTTGGAAGTTTAATTTGCACTGGACCAGGAATGCCTGGAGTTTGCAGGGATCTGTCCCATCAAACTGGTCCAGCTCCCGGACTTTGGTGTGTGGGGTAGAGTCGGAGGCAGGATGACGAGAGGAATGAGCGAGGCTGCAGATAGCGCTTATGAGCTGCACAAGGGTGTCACAGGGAACTTGTTCATCCTCATCTTCATTGTCATCATTGTTGGGGTCAGGGAATAGGTCATCTTCCAGATCATCAGAATCACTGTTGGAGGGATCATTTCCGGGGTCATCTGGACCTCTGGGAGGACCATTGTTGTTAGGCGGAGTACGGAAGGAACGCTCTCTCGAGCGGTGACTGGTTTGTGATGAGTTCTCTGCATCATTGGGGAGTTCGATGATGTGCGTGCCCAGAGTTGGGGAATGCTGGGCAGGATGCACTTGAGAGGCAGAATTTGTGGGGGTACGACGAGTGGAGAAGCTCTGGAATTGGTCTACAAAGTCAGGACCTCGACGACTACTTCCGAAGACGTTGAGAGGGTTGTATCTAGTAGATAAGGGAGGATTGGTGGCGCCTATGGCACGAGTCTGTGAACGAGTAGTATGAGTGGCCATGATGTTAGAAGACTCTTGACAAGTGTTAGTTCGAATATACTGTTAAGAACGGGTCAACTCCAAGTAAACTCCAGAACTCCAGAGTTAGTCGAGGCATGTGGGACCTTGGCTTCAGCGGATGTGCTGTGCCTGTTACAGAAATCCCCTGGATGTCCGAGGCCGAGGAACACGAGTTCGCCTCGTGGATTTCTTCTGCTTTGCCCGACGACCCCGATTCCGATTTCCTCCGATTCTTCGATTTGCCTTCTGATTCTTTTGACACTTAGACAGAGTCCCATTCACCTTCTGATCTTCTATTCCAACCGGACTCCTGATCCTTTACGCAGTCCGCAGTATGTCTTCCTTTGTTCCGTTCCGTTCCTTTCCGTTCCTCCCCTTGATCCAGTTTCCATTACGAACATATCCCGTTCTAGAACAGCATTCTGCTGTTCCATTTCCCCTTTAGGACCCATTATTCTGGGTCTGCTCATACGTATATAAACACCCAGTGTACTTGTACTTTTCCCCAGTTAGTTCTACGCAATACAAGTGTAGTATCTAGCCCAATCTGCTTGTGGACTTGCGAGTCTACTCGTCGAGACCCTTCTCTCTGTTGTCTCTTTGCCTAACAGGCACAGTAGACTCTTTCCTCCACCGTGCCGCAAGGGCAACATAGGACCTTGGGCAGAACATATCTTCCAACTTTCTCCATCGTTCATCACATGACTCCCCCGGATAAAGCTAGGTTCTACGCTTAGCGTTACAAAAGAACTAACTGCTTTTCCGTCCCTACCACTTGGTAGAAGGATGAGACCACCCCCTCCACTACACGCAGGATCAACCTTGAACATCTCCTCCAACACGGATTTAGAGACGAAGAGGAAGACAATGAGCCCTCTACCACTGGAACCAGATCTACTCCTGCTCCACCTGAACTCTCACCAGTTCATCGAGAACCGACTCCATGTCCTTCTCATATGAGTTCAAGCAGGCATGTACCTGGCTCCTTGACTTCACCCTCCCCCTTCAACACTCCATTAACTTGCACTCCAGCTCTTCCATCTTCCCGTCCACCCTCTATCCAGCACTATCCTCCCTTGAACTCTCCCATCCATGATTCTGCACCTCCGCCAAATTCTCCCCCTTCCGAACCTCCTTCCGACCACTACTATTCTGACGACATGGCCAACGAACATCGCGCCAATGGAACCGAGCTCAAGGCTGGTCTGCCAGATGACTTCTCTGGTAGGGACGAGGACACTCAACGATGGGCACTCACCATGGAGGCATACTTCCAGATGTCTCCACAATTCAGCACCGACAAAATGAAGATACTCACTCTTTGCAACAAGATGAGTAGGGGGTGTGGTGCTATCTTCTCTGAGGGTTGGTTGAAGAAGATGCTGAACCCCAACGTATCAGCAACAGAGAAAACCATGGAAAAGTTTTCAGACGACTTTGCCCAGGTTTTCTTCTCCTCAGATCAAATGGGCAAGGCTCATGCAGCCTTAGGTGACATACGCATGGAAGGACTGCCCTTCAAAGGAGACTTCCATGGATTCCACTCTGCTTTTGAACTCGAAATGGGTCAGAGCAGGATAACGGATGAGTTTGTCCTGAAAGACATGCTCAAGAAGGCAGGATCTGCGGATCTCGCCTTCCGAATGGCCGCAGTCGATGAAGAACCAAAAACGGCCAAGAAGTAGCTCGACAAAGCCACTCAGTTTTACGATGTGGTCCAGCGCTTGAAGAAACTTCGCTCTGGCACTACTACATATGTTCCTTCCGGAGGTACTCAGCACTCTTCCAATACCTCCTCATCTTGTCGAGACCCCTACGTTATGGACATCGACACAATCCGACTTTCCCCTGCTCAATGAGCCGAGCACTTCCATAACAACAAGTGCTTTGTTTGTCACAAGGTCGGATGTTGTTCCAACAAGCATCCTCGCTCCGGAGGCACTCAAGGCTTCTCTCCTCGACCTCCCGCTCCTTCAGCTCCAAGAATTCGAGCTGCCACAGTGTCTGCTCCTCCATCGTCACTTCAGGAGTACGCCCGAACGCTCAATATCTCTAATGCAGAGGCGGTGAACTCCCTTAAGATCATCTATGGAGCAGCCAATGAAGATGGAACCCCAGTTGACGCCACTGAAAATGTGGCTAGACTAGTAGTAGACAAAGAAGAACCCATTGAGCCTCGTATTTTCTATCACGATGACAGGGCTAACAAGGGACCACAGGATTTTTGAGTGGAGGGAAAGCATCGGCATCTTTACCCTCCTTTACTATAGCACCTGTATTTCTATCTGGAAAGAATGCGAGATCTATCTCTATTCCTATTACCCTGTCCGGAGCAAACAGGAAAATCGCTGAAACGAATGCCCTCATCGATTGTGGGGCTACAGGGTGCTTTATAAGCACAGCTCTCGTCCATCATCTTGGATGGGATACGCAACGACTGCCGAAACCTCTGACGGCTCATAACATGGATGGAACCATCAACCAAGGAGGTTTAATACAGAGGACAACTATCGCACACCTTTGTATCGGAGAAAACGTGGAGAAACGACTTTTCTACCTCATTTAAACTAACAAGGAAGTTATCCTTGGACTTCCTTGGCTTCGCCACAACAACCCGACCATTGATTGGTCAACCGGAACGATCTCTCTCCCTAGCAAGAAAGGGATATCTAGACCAAAGGAGGATGCCAAAACCCAGCGCTACCTTCTACGATACAACTCTGTCTCCAAGGACGCTATCTTCGACCAATGGGTCAATGATTTAGCCGTATCCATGGGAGTGCTCCCTCCCTTGGAAATCAACAAGGTCACCGTCTCGACCTGAATCG
>JBBPNN010000945.1:0-13709 GCA_038090935.1 Hortiboletus campestris | reverse complement strand
AACCAACGTGCCGCTGTGCCTACCTGGACATTCGACTGCGTCGTCGGGTTGAATGATATGGACCTCACCCACGACGTGTGAGAATCCCAAAAAACGGCCAGGGAGGATGGGAACGATATCTTTTTCGTTATTAATCCGCCGAAAGTCGGAGATCTGTAGAGGATGGGATTTGAATTGAGCCGAGACAGGAAAGATGAAACAGCGAACGGTTTCGTCGAAGAGAGCGGCCCATGCGTGGTTACCGACGCGAGGGGTGCCGTAGGTGACGCCTTTGATGGCTATGCTGGGTGGCAAGTTGAGAGCCATGAAGATGCAGTCAAGTTCGGCGAGGGCTCCTCCGAGGGAGTGACCAACCTACGAAAAATGAATACGAGGTGTGGTGGAGGGGGAGATGTATACCAGAGTGACGGATGTCGCGCCATGCTGAGAAATGAGGGACTTGACTTGGTTGAGAATGATTGGGGCCGTCTGGGCATGTTCGTTGGCGAAACCGCTGTGGACCTGGACACTGCTGTCTACGCCGGGGAAAAGGGTAGAATCAAGTTTTTCCATGATGATGTCGACATCGGTGAGGTCGGAGAGGCTATGAGAAGGTAAAGAAAAGAATACAGGAGGAGAAAGTAACGGTTACAGTTGGATGGGGTCAGTGCCCTGGTGGGCGACGACGACGGAGTTTGAGAAGGGCCAATATCCAACATAGTCTGGAAAGAGATGGTAAGAGCAGGGCAGGGAGATGAGGGAATAAAAATGTTGATACAGTATTGGATGGCGTCACCGTCACCACCGGTGAGTAAGACCTGGAAGCCGGGGACAGCCTGGCAAGCCTCTGGGAGGGGTGAGACGGATGGGAATTGTCAAACAAGAGACATACGACCACAGGCCCAGCCCTGGACGATGGAAGGGGAGCAGTAGGCAGCCCTGGCGAACTGGGAATAAGGGGCGAGCTCGGAGAGCTGAGCGGAGGTCATGGTGGTGACGGAAGAGACATATGAGCGGGGGAGATGGGGTGCAGCGGTGGCACCGAGAGCGGCAAAAAGAACGAGGGGGAGAGAGAGAGGGAACATGAGGGAACATGGCTGATGTCTGTCGAGACGTCAGGGGTAACCCGGAAGGGGCCATGCGATTGGTCGGCGTCATCAAACAGACGTCAACATCCTTCCCGCATCCCGCCATCCCTCCCACGACCGCCATCCCTCCCCCCCTTCCATGCCCCGCAGAGTCAAACCCCGCATCGAACTCGCTCCGGATCAGCCACTCACCACTCACGGCAGTCCCCGCGCACGCGTATACGTCGCTTGCTTGCAATGGTATGTCCTCTCCTCTCACCATCTCACCCTCCCCTCACCCACATCCAAGCCGAACGCGCAAAATACGCTGCGATGGCGCCAAGCCCGCCTGCCACAACTGCACACGTCGCGCGAAGCCGATCGACCCCTGCGTCTACGACCCCGCCCCAAAGCGCAGAGGCCCAGACAAGACCCCCGGCGCACGCCAGCGCACGCCACGCGAGGCTCTTGAGGAGACTAGTACAGACGCGGTCGCCTCCCATCGTCGTCGAAAGAGACGTGACACCGCGTTCCCCTCTCCGCAGCGTCCACTCTCCCCCTTCCCCCCACTCAAACAGCCTTCTCTTGTGCTCGACCCACAGTTAGCCGATATGCCTCCTCTTTACTCCACTCCGGCTGCGTCCACACCACCCTTGCCTCTAGGTTCTTCACTCCCCGGCTCGGCATTACCCCTACCCGTTCCGTTCCCCGTCTGCCCGGAAGGCACATTATACCACGGGACGACCAGTCAGGTATTAACTTGATCACTTACTCGTCGTTGACGTTCTCATATCAGTTGTGGCCAAAGGGCCTGCATAACACGCTCGGCTTTGCTTCCCGTCCCAACCTCCATCCCCCGGCTATCTCTCTCACCACTGCAACCACGACTCGTGCATTCATCTTCCCGTACCAGTACCCCGACCCCGATACCTCTGAGGAATCTTCAAATATTACCTCTGAGCCTTCCCTCGACTTTGCTCGCCAAACTTGGTGGGATTCCCTCCTCGCCATGTACTCCTCTTCCTTCCCCATGTCTAAACGACAACAGGTGGCAAACCAGATTACCGGCGATTTACGTTTTTTCTTCCGTTCTTCAAATCAATGGCTTTCTTTCATCAACGTCCCTCGGTTTCTGTCTATTTATTTCGATCCAGAAAGGCGGGCTCGCATGCAACCCAGCCTCTTGCCTGCCGCGCTTGCCATCGCAACCTTCTTTCAGTCTTCCGAGGCCGGCTTTGGTAAAGAAGGTCGCAGCAGAGCAATGCGTCTCCGCGATGTCGCCCAAGGTGCCTTCGAGGCCAGTCTGAACGCTCGTTGGATTGACGAAGAACTAGCACAGGCAGCTTGGGTAAGCAGCCTTCTTTACCTTGTCGTTTATCTGACCATCCGAAAGTTGCTAGCTTTGTTCGAAATCTGCGCTCATCCTGATCACACCGCCGAGCGATGCTCCTCTAGCCTGGTCATGCTCGACACCATCATCAAAACGCTTTCTCTAACCTTTGTCGACATGGAGGACCCGGCTTCCACCAGATTTTCTCCACGTTCCGTCCCCTCGATCATGTCTACGTCGCAATCTTGGGCAACTAATCCATTACTCAACGCCAGAGTAGACAACACGTGCTCCTCGTACCCCCCGCAAGGTTGCTCTTGTGCTTCCCGATCCCTTGGACAATGTTGGCCGGCCGCCCACCAATACACCCCCAATTGGCTATCTTCTCCGGCATGGGATAGCTCTTGCTCAGAAGCCGAGATCAGAAAGGAAACGTGTCGGAGGCTTTGCTGGAGTGCGTTGGTGCTCTCGGCAGGCAACTCATTATATGCCACATCAGCAAACCGAACACCGCCCGAGCTCTTCACCTTAGAACCCGCCAATGTATGCGTGCCTCCTCGTCCGGGTGGCTTTACTGACCCACAGGCATTTAGTTTGTGTTACTCTTTCCTGGAGAGGCGATGCGCTCCTCCGATGATCACTCTGGAAAAGACGCCATCTGGTCACTCAATTATCGGATCATGCTGCTTTGGAATAGCTGTCTGAGGATGCGTCAGGACTCCAGCGTATCGGGATTCGAGATGGCACGGTTTGGACTGGACGCATGGCTCGAAGCAGATATGCTTGAGGCGGCGCTCAACACCCATGCGTGCGACCTTGAGAGATCGACTCTGGAGGGACGTGAGTATTTGTTCAAGTAAGCGAGTCATTCCTTGTGGCGAACCCGATTAATGGTCTCGCAGCGTACGGTTCCTTCTGGCGCATGAATTCGAACAATATCTATCGCTTGCTACTGAGCAAGTGTTTCCCTGTTTCACTGGTCGACATCATGATTCAACCGTTTCCAGTGACGTCAAAGACCTTTTCCACAAGAAAGCGAAAGAGTGGCGTACGTCGATCTTGTCTCGATCCACATAATCACAACTTACACGTCGATTTCAAGTCACCCATCAAGCCATTCTCGCCCGGCGTGTTGTCCGTTCACTAGGATCCGTGACAGGACATGCATCGCAGCCGTTGCGGCACCAACCTTTCTCTGTGTTTTGGTTCATGGGCCAGATCCGCAGGTGGTGTGATTTTAGGAAGCTATGCTTCACGTCATTGATCTGCAACCGGAACAGGGCATTGTCTCTTTGGGAATGCGACAATTCACTGACTCTTGCCCTCGATGTGGGCACCGCCCTGTTGAAACCCATCGACTGTCTGAGTGCCTTGTGGCCATGTCCTGGTAAGTCTTCTAGCCACCGGTCTGGATCGGCGCTGAGCCGTCATGCATTAGAGCAAAGACACTTGTCGCGGGGAATCCGCGAACAACTCACTACTGCTTGTTGGAAAGCAGGTCGACCACTGCCACCACCGAGTCCTTTGGAAAGCTTTGTTTCGAACTGATACGCTTTCGCTGTATTGTATGTATATAGAGCTCGTGCTGTACTGTTGCCGATATTTCCTAATAAGGGAATGATGTGGCTGTCATTACATTCACAGACGTGAGGTCAGAAATGCGCGTCGTTCGCTACATTGACGTTGGCCCGCGTGATAAGTGTTTAGCGATTCATGGAAGACGCTCGCCCTCCTCATGCTACACCAAATACAACGCCGCTTCTCGCTCCAGACGACCAACCATCTACCTCCACACTGAAGCGACCTCCTTCCCCCTCCTTCGAAAGTGTTGACAACGAGATCACGAGGAAGAGGTTCAAGGAAGACTCCTCAGAAGATATGGCGCTTATACCGATAGCATCTACGTCCAAATATGACGTCCTAGTCGAGGATCTCGCTCAGGAACTTCAATGCGGCTGCTGCGCCGAACTCGTCTATCGACCAGTCGTAGTGTCACCGTGTCAACATTTCTTCTGCGGAAGGTATTCTCGGTTGATGTGTCCAGAGTGTAATCGGATACTAACTACGTGGCAGCTGTTGTGTACTTTGGATCAAGGTGAGCTTCCATTAGACCGTCGCCACAAAATGGTTCGGACGACACCGTCTAGTTTGCTTCGCCAAACGCGCTGTTGTGTCGTGTTCACGATTCTGGGATAGTGACGCGGACACTAACTAGGTTGATCTATAGAACGGTGGCACAAACTGCCCCGCCTGTAGAGGGATCTCGAGTTTCGTCTCGCCATCCCGCCCTCTTCAGACAATCGTCGATGTGCTGCTGCGCGCGGAACCCTCCAGGACGCGTACAGAACGGGAACGAATTCAGGCAGACGAAATCTATAAGGCTGGCTCGTCGATGAGGGTGCGTACGGTGGTTTATCTTTATACTGTCACATCTCAAGCACGCTGTCAGATTCCAACTCCCCGAGAGGCGTCCCCAGAGCCAAATCTCAACCAAAACTCGGACTACGCCCGTCCTTGTCCGCATTGTGGGCCAGATAACCCGTATGGATGGAGGTGCCCACAACCAATCGTCGATTTTTCAGTCGACCCCGAACAGGCTTGGCATCTCGACGACGGTGCGCCGCCAGGGCATGCATATTGCGGAAACTGGTATGAAAATTCCGCGTTTAATCCTCCAGCATCATTTATGACTATCCTACCCTAGTGAGATGCTGCTTGCGCTCGGAGCCCCTATCACGACGAAATGTGATTTTTGCCAAGTGTCGTTCTGTGGAATCAACGTCCAGGGTAGATGCACTGTATCACCTTTAGCTGGCCAACACCCTCACAACATGAGCGACATTGGTGACCTCATTCAGTCCTCCGAGGTCTATGAGTGCTTTGAAAACAACACCGTGGAAGTTGAAATCATGTTGGATTACTTGACCAATAAACAAGTCACTCCAAGGCAAATATATCGTGATGTGAGTTCGTGATACGTGTCCCTAGAGTTCCTGAGACATTAATGATTCGCTTGTAGGTCGTGCAGCACCTACAGTCACAACCCAACGGGTTCCGACCCCTGATTGATTCAGACCTTTTTGTAGACATGCATAGTGTCGCAGCTGGAATAGATGATAATCCCAATGCGCCGAGAACCCGCATTTGTAGGCACTGTGCAACAGAAGTATTGCTCTGGGGTTTGAAGGAATGGTGGATCCGCGAACGTCAAAAAGGTCACTTGGACGCAGCCATTGCGAACCGTCCGGATTGTGAGCAAGGTGGCTTGTGTAGTCGACAAAAAGACCTTGGTACGTCACGTCCAATTTGAGCGACATCTCGGGCCTTGAAAGTGAGCGTCTGACATTCCTCGATTCCAGCGCATGCCAAGGAATGTGGGTTGTCGTTCGTCGTCGCTTTTCATTCCTTGAATGATCTGACAAATGTGTCGTGTCTGACAGACAATCATCTGGTCTCTACTTCAGCAACCCGATTGGGACAAATATCCGGTTCATCTGCTGATCTTCCCGAGAGGGAAGTGGCTCACCAGATAGAAAGGCGGCACAATGAACCTGATCCAGTCACCGGCGCCCACAACGCTGGAGGGGCTGTTCAGACTTCGTCTGGTGCTGAGGTGGACACGTCTCTAGAGGTCGGAAGTGGTGCTGACGATAGATCGATTGCACCACTATCACAGTGATGATCTAAATGAAGATTGGCCCCTGGAATGTCATTTCTTTGATATTGCATCATTGTTTTTTTACATTCCATTGCTGTCCTTCAAGCTTCATGTTTGTATGGTTGGGAAGACGCATCAATTATGCTGTCCAAATCCAATATATGGCTAACGTGGTACATGTAAACTCTACATTAATCCGTTCCTTTGTTAAACGAATGCCAAAATATGTCCAAGGAGCTGAAATATATACGAAGAACAAATATCTATAAATGAATGACGTAGATCGGGCAACACGAAAGAAAGTACATGAAAAGTCCCTACATCGCGTTTCCAAGTCCGTCGTACATGGCAATGTGATCGTAATGCCGACGACCACGTGCGGACCGGTTCGAATGGACAGAGCCCTTATCCTGAGCGAGAGCTTGGCGTCGCTTACGCTCCTTGAGCTCTTCGGCCAGCCGCTCGACCTTGGCCTTTTGTTCGGCCTTCTTCATTCTTTTCGCTTCCGCTTTCCGCGTTTTCTCCTCCTTTGCGTCGTCCTTGGAAAACTTTGACGTAGAGATGCTGATAGTCGGCGACGTTGACGATGCTTCCGATCCGAGTTCAAAAGATTTGGAGGTTTTGGACACGGGTGAAATAATACGCGTCAGGGATCTCAGACCTGGACGCGGACCGGGCTGCACGGTCCGACTCGTGGCCACGGGCGGGCTAGAATCGATGGTCACGGTGGATGGTGGTGAATCGCTTAGGATGGGGAAGGGGACAGCGAGGGGCGGTACATTGACACGGAGGTTCTCGATGTTCCGGTTCTTTGTCCGCATTTCCATAGTCTGCGAAGATTGCCCGAGTCCGTCCTGTCCCGAAGAAAGCTCCATGGGTGCGAAGATAATGCTCCCAGAGCTTTGTGAGAGACGCCGGCCGAAGGGCACCCGACCTTCCATGGACCACTCTTCGATAATGGCGAGGGTATGTGACGACGAAATGTGGTCGAGGGAGGTTTTCAGAGTGGCTGGGCTTCTCGGGGGAGAATATGATCGTGAATGTGATGAACTGGCGGAGGTAGTCGAAGAGGAAAGTGACGGAGTATCGGAATCGCTTGTACTGACGTCGGCACTGGATTGTTTACGTGCCCGAACGCGACATGGAAGGTGAAAAGCAGGGATGGCAGGAGTGAGTGGATGCCAGCGGCTATCTTCAGGAAATGATTCGGATTCTGACTCGGATGAAGTAAATGTGCAGCTAGCAGGAGAGGATGAGGGATGTGGAGGGGGAAAAGGCTCCTCGCATTCCAGAAGAAGGTGTGGTGTGGTAGACGCCTTCCCATGGCGCCGATGGCAGGGCTTGACGCTGGCATCGAGGTAATCATCAAGATCTTCATCCAGCGCAACTCCAGTAGCCTCTTGCTCTTCAGCAAGGCTGCGAGTATGAGAAACCGCTGGGGAGAGCAGTTCCGCAACGGCACAGAGTTCGAAGTCCGTGTGTGCAGAGACGATGCTGAATGTCCTGTTGTGGTTTGACATCGTCCAGCCACGTAGTGGCGTCAAGGTGCTCCCTGAGAGGGTCGCCTTATGCGAATGTTCGGTTAGTTGGGAGCTAGAAACCGATGTGGTAGCCGGAAATTGATGTGAGTCTCCATCACGAATGGGAACGGCTACATGACGTGTAACCACAAGATTAGAATTCTGCTGATTTACCCACAGCTTGACATAGATGTGTATCCTACTTACTGAGTTTTGCAACGTGGCCTCTGTTGGTCGCAGTGTTTTGTTGATCGACGGCCGGCAGCCTGGGGTCTGAGGCGCCTCGGGCCCGAGCTGACGATCCTAAGGTCTCGTCTGAGCCCCGCCCTTGGTGGTCGCTATCCCCTGGGTCAAGATTACGATTACCCCCGCTGCCACCTCTGCTATCCGCGCGAGAACGGCCAGTCCTTTTCTGGCTATACGACTGGATAGTTGTGGGGTACCATGAGCTCTACGCGTTACTAAACTGTAATCTGCAACGAAAATCTTACCATAACAGTCTTCAGAGCACTACAACCCCAATGCAAATGAGTAAATTGCCAACACGCACGTCCAAACATTGAAAAAACGTACCGTATTTGAAGACTTCGACAACTACAAAGTGTCGCCACTTCATAAACTCCAACAGAAGTCGAGTTGGATAGAGCCCGGTGCATCGCATGCTTCACTAAAGCTTCTAGGTGTGTGATCTGATATGTGTTGGAGAGAATCAACAGTTGACTTAGGACCGCAGGGGCGTGTTGAAGAGGAGTGATGAGTGCGAGCGAGTAAAAGTATTGCAATAACGCCAGTGTAATTGGATATGGTTCCGAGAGATGGAAAGCGCGCGGCGTTAACCGCGGATCTGGTCGAGGCTCCGATGAGTCTGGCGCTCCGGGAAGGTCGGGAAGACCGACATCCATGGAAGAGGAAGGTAAAATCTCAACAGCATGATTGGCGCGCTCCAGGAATTTTATTCGTTGATCCTTGAACCACGGCCACCTATCCTCCAAAGTCTTTCTGGAACATTTGATCTTGCGTCCATCATCACAAACAACCTCGAAATCCGCTAAAACCCCTTCCTCCAGCGCAGACAAACCAAATTCCTGCATAGGGATGTCAAGCCGAAGTAAGGGCGGCTGATAAATGCCGAACGATTCCAGATCAATCACTGCGACATGATTCCAGCTGAGCAGTCGGCGATTATAGTCCTCCACGAGATTTCCATTGCGATCTCCAAATACGACAAATTTATTGGCTTCCGACCAGAGGCATGCTCGGAACCACGATCCAGAAGCAACAGCATTTCCTGGATCAATCCGTGACCAAGTCATCGTGAGCAGGTCGAGTGCCCAAATCGAGTAAGATTGGTATGTGTGAGCGAGGTAGGTGCCGGCGATGAGGAAGTGAGTGCCCAAAATTGCGCCCGACGGAAATCGAAGGCCAGGAGGAAAGGATGTTCCGGTCATTGCTGTGGAACGGTCGGTAATTGTGAAGTCAGTGTCAGGTAATGGTGAGAAAACTTCGAGTTCGCGCTTGACATCGGTGAACTTGAAGTATGTTGTGAGCAGAGGATCACAGTGATAAGCCAGGAGAAGCCTACATTGTAGTTGCTGTAGAGATAGATGTCATTTGGAAAGTCGTCAGTTGGGGAGGCGGAATATGGAAGATGGACGAGGGACTCGGAGGGCGTGAACTCTTGAGCAGAAGGCGAGGACCTGTCTGAACGGAAACGAGTCCCTGGAGAGCCTAAGATGGTAGTGTTGTCGGTGGCGCGTGATTCCTCTTGAGGTAGCCGAACGCGTAAATTGGCGGATACTGCCACGCTGCGGTAGGTGCCACAATGGTGGGGGAAGTTCCTCCGTTGGACCCAAGCTTTTCCCAGGAGATCGTAAACATAGACATCATCCAACCACACGTTGGATAGATCTTGACCACCAATGATGAAGAGCCTGTCGGCTGTCACAGAGGAGAGATGTGCGTATCGAGGCTTCGGAACAAGTGCATCGACAGGTGTGTCTGGAGATAATACATTGGTAGACGAGGCGGGAAGCCAGTGCATTGTTGACAAGTCAAGAAATCGAATGTCATTCAAAACGCAGAGATCCTCTGTGTTGGAGGAATTGGGAGTGTTAGCCATTCCCCCGAAAATAATGAGCTGGTTGTTCCCTGAGAACGAGATGAGCAAGGAAAGGAAGAGGAAGCGAGGGTGACGTGCATGTTTCTGCGCTGTGAAAGTAGCGGGGCTCAGGGACATCGTCCTCGGAAAAGGGGGTCGTTTTTTCCCAAGTCAATGTCTCGAGATTGAAAACATAGAGGTCTGAGACCATGCGTCGTTCCGTGACCAGACGGCCACCCTGAGGAATGATCAGGAGGGAAAACGGAGAGGGTGGGACTTGTGGCTCACAAACAGATACATTTTCGAACCGACGACAGTGGTGGATGCACCCTGTGAAGTGGGTCAGGAGAGGGAGAAGGGAGATGAGACGGACATACGACGAGCTTTGCAGGGACATCGCCAGATGTTTTCCTGCAGAAAGTAGTGAGATCGGATATGGAATGCATCGGACGCGGAAGAGGCGGGGAGGGAGGGGTGGAGATGGAAGGAAGAAAGCTGGCTAAAAGTACGAAATCAAGCACACCGTTGGATCAGACTCGGGTACTCCATCTCAGATCGTTACTCGGTTCGTGCCGTGAGTGACGTGATGCGACAAACCACGTGCCGTACATTTCCACTCTCGATTTCGGATAGCGCTTCAAACTCCGAGAACAGAAGACAACCTGCCGACGCCATGCCAGGAAACCCTGCTTGACATGCTGGAGAGTGGGCCTGCTCGGACGTCGAGTGGACGTCGAGTTAGGATAGCGTCCTTGGCCAATGCATCCGAACCAGGCACAACCGCTCTCATAACCATACGGTCCGACGAATCCTTATCAGCTTCCTATCGCAGCAAGAACCAAACAAACCTTAACCAGTTCTCCGCTCTACCTGCCTTTGCCCCATGGACAGCAGGCACTTTGGCGAAATGAAGCTATTTGCGCTCGACGTTCTCCAGACGCCCATGTCCTCACAAGATGGCAACGAATTACTAATCCGTCGCAACCAGTGACATTATTGTGTCCATATCTGGTCATCCACTCAACTTCAAGAAACCTGTCGGACCGTCCCTCGCTTATTGAATATTTCATGTTCACCCCCCCATGCTTTTGACTGACCCAACCATGTCACCATCACTCGATCAGTGCAAGGAACCCTACCGTCTGTGGTCGTTATGAATCAGTGCTTGCTCCTTCATTTCGATAGATATGACCTATCAATCAAAAACCACGTCTGTCTTCTTGAAAGGTTCCTGGTGCGGAAAAAAGTGGCTACCCCCTGACATTGCGTCCTGATCAAGGGCCATTGATTGGTATGGCTCGAAGCTTTGTAGTCCTCGTGAAACACATCCCGAGGTGGTAATGCGGCACGGAGGGACCCAATGCGTGCCTTAGGTATGTTACCCAACCCAGGCAATGTGCGATAGGGAAAACTGCGGGAGTACCAGATCAGCAACACCACCATATTGTGGTCCCGCTGCCAGACGTTCAACTGTTTCCGACTAAGACCTATGATGATGGCATGACGAACCGCCTAAGCAGGTGCATAGAGCGGTCATTTTATGTAACAACCTTCAAAGCTACCTGTCGGATATTTTGGACTCCGATGGGGGCGAATCAAATGCAAATCAAATCTGAGAGTCCCCTTTGGAACTACGTTCGGACTAGTTGCATGATCTACCCGAAAGCGACCTTTGAAAGTAATTCCGAATAGATCTTCATCGCAGTCGCTTCCCTTCTCGTCAGGCGCGATCTATCATTCAATCCGACTCCATCCCTGGACATGTCTCTCATAGACGTCGCGGAGACAAAGGACACCATCCAAGTTCGCTCACACCTTCAGTATACCACCCCAGAACATATCTCCCCACACAATATCCATCCATCTCCCCTGGAACAGTTCCACATCTGGTTCAATGACGCCTGCAATGCTGGTGTCCGTGAACCAGAATCCGTGTCTTTGTCCACCGCCACGCCATCTGGAATACCCTCTTCGCGTATGGTGCTATTCAAACAACTAGACAAGCGAGGCTTTGTGTTTTACACTAATTATACTTCCCGCAAGTCTAAAGAGCTCGACCAGAACCCCAATGCTGCCTTGCTCTTTTTCTGGAGAGAGATATCGAGGCAGGTCAGGATTGTTGGCAAAGTAGAGAAAATAAGCAAGGAAGAGAGCGAAGAGTACTTCCAAAGCCGCCCCATTGATAGTCAGCTTGGCGCACTGGCGAGCAAGCAAAGCACTGTCATCGGGGAAAACGACCTGCAGGAAAGACTTGAGAGACTTCGAAAGCTCCACGGAGTCGGCGAGAGCGCAGAGGGAAAGATTCCTCTCCCAGATTTTTGGGGTGGTTGGAGGGTTCTTCCAAGGTAACGACATAACCCCTCGGTGAGCAAATCTGGTGCTTACCTCCATCAGTGAATTGGAGTTTTGGCTCGGGAAGCCATCCCGTCTTCACGATCGAGTCCGATACCTGCGCGCCGACGGATCTTCCGACGAAGAACCTCGCTGGACAATTGAAAGGCTGTCGCCCTGAAATCAAATTATCAACAGTCGTATGTGGTCCAGACCCCATTGATGGCCGTTCTAAAGCTATATCACATGTTGTATTCGCTACCGCGCAGGCGGGGTATCATACATGGAGATGGTGTTCGGACCGCCAAATACCAGGGACACTCGTTCTATGTATATCAATCAATCAATCAATTCGGTTTCTGTGAATCAAATGTTTCACACAAGTCGGGGATAAGACCAACAACTCGCAAGAAGTTGACTTCTCCACCATATTACGCTAGTCACGACGCAATATCCAGCAGGTTCATTTTTGGAGTTACTTAACTAAGCATACCTCCTCGAATGAGTGAGACATGATTTTTTGGTCAGTGTAGTTGTTCTGGTATCTCAGGTTATTCGATGGTTTGATCTCATCCTCGGGCCGGTCACTAGGCTACCGCGAAGTGTGTCTGTACCATGTGCTACAGGCCAGAGCTGGTGCCTAGCCTCTGAGCGCGATATCATATATGGATGCGTTCTGGCCGCCGCCGCCCCGACGTTCATTTAATTCTCTTCTCGCATCATCGCATGGACACTCATACTAGATGTTAACTGTTCCGAGCAGATCTGACCTATTGCGATAAGTATCACTGTTGGGACGGTCTCACCGCCAAGGACGCCGCTCAATCAGCTGCGCCGCGGTGAGAGCACCACTGTTCCTTTATAGCCAGTTAACCGCACGGCTCGACCATTTCATTTCGGCCGAGAAGTTCTCTCGTGCGTTTCCTACAGCGCGATCCTCATTCGCACGTCCTTTCAACTGAGTATCAAAGTGTTTGAGGCTGAACGGTATCAAGGTTAGTGCTCGGGCGCAATGTCCGCACTTATGAGCGGTCATCCCAACTATGAAACCTAAATAGTCGGATCTTACCAGCCATGTGAGCTTCTGACCCCTTGCAATTCTTGGGCCATTCTCTCTCACGCTGACCGCCATATTAACATTCTTTTGGTCACAACGGTGTGGATATCCAGAGTTCCTTGCGAAGAAAATTCTCGGCGTCGACCGTGTGCTTGACACTGCTTGTCATTAGTGCCGTTGCGCAACCCCTGCTCACTGGCATCGGCGGCGCGATATGGCCGCTCAAAAGAACGCTTCTGGAAGTTACAGTCACACACTCGTCGTTCATGGTCTGGCTGTTCTCCGCCGTTAACGCGGACTACACCGAGAGGAGCCTTTATGACAACAAATTGGGTCTGATAAGCAGAACGTAAAGTGTACCAAAGTGTGTTCTCCATTTGTAAAACTCGCCCAAGCCTTGTCGTGACGTAGTCTATAAGTCACCAAGTCAAACTCTTTCATGACGCATACCCCTTCCGGGTCGGAGACATCCAACACGCGAGGGACCAAAAATTACTCAGGAACCTCAGGCTCAGTGGGTAGATTGTAGTACGACCTCTAAACTGCCTAGGTATCCTGTAAGACATCATATACATACCCCGTTGAGGTGGTGGTTTGGCCGCCAGTGCTGCCCAAAGGGGTATGCGTTATGAGAGGGTTTCCCGCCCCCAAACCCAAATTTTCATTTTA
>JBBPNN010000944.1:0-13723 GCA_038090935.1 Hortiboletus campestris | reverse complement strand
CTCACCCAACGCACCCGCTCGCATTCTCTCCTGGAACGCCGCAAACTCGGCGTCGTCCTGCTCCGTAATCGCCACGTTCTTCCATGGCTTCGGATCTGGTTTTGAGCAGCCCTGCAAGTGCGTGGCGTCGACGGAATCGAGGCGCCGATGGCGATCTGCGTGATACCCCGGGTAGGGTTCCATCGCGTACGTCTTTGGACGAACGACGGTGCCGTTCTCGGCGAACGAAAAGACGTGTGGTCCAGCCATCCACACGGGATTGAAGAACGTGTCCCGATGGAAATCGTTGGTCAACACGTGCTGTGTGCGTGTCGTCAATCCTGGACCGTTTTGAATACAAAAGCTACGTACCGGCTTCGTGGGCAGGCGATTAGGTATGTCATTATGTTCGTGTTGATGGCCTGATGTGGCGGGAGTGGTGGCCGGGGTAATGAAAGGGGTAGTAGCTGCGGTGGTGGAAATGGTCGTGGCACAGGAGTCCGTTTTCAACTTCAAGTTGTGCGAAGAGGGTGCCATAGGTGCGGTATATGAACTGGATCGGTGCGTGGAGCGCATCTGATGGATAATATACCGTCGGGGTACAGCAAACGGTGTGCAGAACGTGTAGACAAGGCAAGGCGGTACAGCAAGCAAGGCAAGGAGATGAGAGCACTGGTATGCAGGCGAGATCGAGTTTATGGACAAACTATGACCAGAGAGGTGCCTCTTTATGCCGTCGCGTTCCAGAGTGAGTCCGGTAGAAGTGCAGCATATCCTGGACCTTCCTATTGTCTGCTCACATCCAAGTGATCCCATAGATCGCTCCAAACAATGTCTCTCTAGCGCATTGATCCATGTGCAACTTTGGCGTAGTTCTGCTCAAGACCATCGCTCGGGCCTTTCTCGCCATTTTTTTTGTCACTCTACGGTCAACAGCCCACAGGTCGCGTTCTCGCTCGATCGTTTTCCCATGGTCGACCATATCGCTTGGACACCGAGGAGCGCGTTGGCCTTCCCGGTCGGTCATATCTCGCACCATGACGTCATTCGACCCGAACTCGGAACGAAAACCGCCATCACCAAGTCACGATCTTCTCCCGGACACAAAGATCCGAATCCGCAGTGCATCCTTTTTCCCGCCGTGAGCTCGTTTCCGTGACCGATCTGGCGCGACCACAGCAAACCAGGTTGTAATACTGACTCACCGCCCGGGGCCTCTGTCGGTGAGAGGAACCGTAAGAACTCCGAGGTACACAATGTAACAGCCACTACGCTTGTAAGACGACATCGTCGCTCTCAGACCTAGTAGAGTAAACGTTGACCCACTCGATTGATCATGAGACACTTGCGCTCAACAAATCCGACGCGTTGAGATCATCATCGATCATCACTCGAGTCACATACACACCAAAAGAAAGAAGTGTTCAAGTTGGTCCATTTCATAAAGGGTTCCCGTGTTTATTTGTACATTTAACCAATGATCAATGAGCGTGAGTAGTACTACAGAACGTGCGTAGTCTTGCGGTTCATGGTAGATGAAAGCATCAAGAAAATGAAGAAAAGAGAAACGAGTCCCCACCACAGTGAGGTAAAAAGAATAGGATGAATGATCGAATGTACATGTAATGAGGGCTCCCAACGAAAACCCTGTGTGTTATGAGTTATCCCGGATGATAAAAAAGGTGATGATGATGCTGTGAGCGTTCCGTGAAAAACGAAAGTGAAAATGAAGGAAAAGAATGAGAAAAAGAACACGATGCAAACGGCGCTCAATCGCCAAACCATTCTCCCCCGCTCGCGAGCTTGGCAAACAGCCCCTTGCGCTCGACGAGCACCTCATACCGCCCCTCCTCCACCACCCGTCCATCCTCAATGACAACCACCCGGTCACACATCCGCATCACCTCCAACTTGTGCGTCACCATCACCGTCGTCCGCCCCACCTTGGCGCCACGGATCGTCTCGAGCACCGCCGCCTGGTTCGCACCGTCGAGCGACGACGTGCATTCGTCGAGAATTAGAATCTGAGACGGCCGTGCGAGCGCGCGCGCAATTTGCAGACGCTGGGCTTGCCCGCCCGAAATGAGCGCCGCATTTTCGCCCACGTGGGTGTCGTATCCCTGTGGGAGCGACGTCACGAAATCGTGCACGTAGGCTGCCCGTGCGGCGCGCACGACGTCGTCGTCGGTGAGTTCTCCGATGTGTCCGTATGCGATATTGTCCCGGATGGTGCCGTCAAAGAGGTTTGGGGTTTGACTCACGACCGCAACGTAGTCACGAAGGTGATGAACGTCCGTCCATCTGAGCTCATGTCCGCCGATGGATATCGTCCCAGCGGTGGGCTCATACAACCTTTGCAGCAGAGCTGCCACAGTCGATTTACCGCATCCAGAGGCACCAACGAGCGCGACGCACTCGCCCTCTGCGACCTTCACCGAGACGTTCTTCAGCACGGTCGTATCGGGATTTGTTGGGTACGCAAAGGATACGTCCTGCAGTACGAGGTCGCCTGCGATCGGTGGGCGGAGTATACCCTGGGACTCGCTCGTCCCGTCGGTGGGAAGCGTCACGAGCTGGAAAAGATCTGTGGTCGATTGGACGCTCTTGGCGATCTTTTGAGTGAACCCCATGAGCTGGCTGCCAATCGTGACCGTGAAGACGACGAGGTTGAGCACTTGGACCAACCGGAGATACGTGTAGGTGCCATTGGCAACAAGGACTGCACCGACGTAGAACAAGAGCGCTTCTGCGAGGTAGATGAGAGCGGAAGCGACACCATACGAACATCCTTCGACAAACGCGCCGCGAGAACCAGCAGCAAGACAGGCGGAAGTGGCTTTGTCGAACTGGGATTGTAGAACTGGCTCCAGGGACATGGCGCGGATGCTACGAATGTTGAGGATCGTCTGTGGAGAGGAAAGGAATGAGTTATAGGAACAGCCAACTTTGTGAAACCACTTCGTGAACGTACCTCGTAGTAGACCCTCGCCACCTCCTCGCGAGCTCGTTTGTTCCTGACCTCATATTTCGCGACCAACCCCGCCTGAACCGCCATGACGCCAACAAAGACCGGACCGATAGCGATTCCCGCAAGGGTCAGTTGCCAACCCCACACCATGGCCCAAATGAGACCAACACTCAACATGGCCACAACGGCTACGAACTGGCCCATGACGACAGCCACGAGCGCCCGCGCGTCGTCAGCATCTTCGATGAGAGTTTGTACGAGTGCGGCAGGGGAATGTGCGGAAGAGTCAAACCAGGCTTTGTCCTGCGACAGCACGCGGGAGTAGGCGGTGTCGCGCAGACAGGTGACCCAGCGGATGGCAGATGTTTCCATGAGGAAATACTTGAGACCCATGACTAGACCATCAGCAGCTGCCATGCCAAGGACGAAAGCACCATAAGAGTTAATTGTGTCTTCGCCAGGGCTCGCGGAGACCTCGAACATCAGACGGGAAAGCAGGAAGGAGAAGATAGGCGTCATAGCACCGCTCAATAAGCACGCGGCGAGACCGGGGAAGAAAAGGTGTTTGGCGGGAATCGTGGGATATACGAGACGTAGCGTCGCGATGAGACTGGGAAGGGGTTTTGTGGCCAAGGCTGCCGAATTCGACTGGGAAACTACAGTAACTCTAACGGCGCTATGCGCCATCCTTGCACGCTTCTCGCGTCTGCCAATAGCCTGTTCCGCGCTCCGTTTCAGGTTGATTTTCTCGCTCTCGAACTCATCATCATCTTCAACCATCGGTTGAGGCGGAGTAGCCGAAGCAAAGGGAGAGGTGAACGAAAGCGCGACGGGGGTGAACTGCAAACTCGTCGAACGACCATCGTAGGCACGTGGTGGGACGGCGGGCGAAGGGAACAGGACCGACGCACTTGAGGGTCTTCTAGGTCTCCCGGAAGCACCACCTTCGAACTCAGCTGCGCGATTTAGGACAACAGGGGAGGTAGTGGGGAGTGGGGGAACTTGGTCCTGAACGTTGCCATTTGCCGTCTTCGTCAGCTCGGTGACAACGTCGAACATCCACCCTCCAATTGCCATCGTGACGGGGCGTACACCACCGAGAGTCGGGGCGAGGCTGTAGTGCTTGTCCTTTGCCTGTCGAGTCTCCCGCGTTTCTTCATCTTGGGAAGCGAGGATCTCTGCGACTTCTTCGTATACGGGGGGGTGTGCATCTGGCTCGTCGTTGTCGGAACAGCCACCCAGGCGGAATGTCTTGTTCCACTCCCCGTCAGCCTTCTCCAAATCTGCACGGAATCCTCGCTCGGCAACGCAGCCCTCGCGCATAACGTACACAAAGTCGTCCGCATTGATACTCGTGAGGTCATGTGTGATGATAATCGTTGTTTTCTTGACGCGTGAACGCCACGCACGGATCGCTGCAGTCGTCAGATGGCGCGTCACAGGGTCTAACGCCGATGTCGACTCGTCTGTATGCGCATATATAGTGAGCAAGTCATCATCTAATGTGAAGTACAGGGAAACTTACCAAGGATCAAGACCTCAGGATCCCGCACCCTCGCTCTCGCAAGTGCCAACCGTTGCCTCATACCCCCGCTCAACACGACACCGCCTTCAGCGTCGCTACTCTCCCCGCTGCCAACCAAGATGGTCTCGTATCCTGCCTCAAGTCCCAAGACCCACCCCTCCAACATCGCGAGCCGACACGCTTCCTCCACCTCGGCACGAGTCACGTCTTCCACACGCCTTCCACTGCCGACAGCACCGAGGGCAACGTTCCAATGGATAGAACCCCTGAAAACTTGAGCACCAACGCCAGCTGAACCTTGCGTGACACCCGCGACATGTCTCCGAACCCAAGCAACATCGAGATATCGCAGATCTTGTTCGTCGAGGAGCACCTCACCCTTGCCGAGAGCTGGGGTATAATAACCAAGCAGAATGGATCCAATTGTGGATTTACCGCATCCAGAGGGACCAACAATAAATGTTGTATCGCGGGAAGGAAGGAACATGTCCACATCACGAAGAACAGGCATGGTTGGGCGTGTAGGGTATGAAAAGGTAAGGTTGGTGAGCGCGAAATCACCCGCAAAGCTGCGTGGTGTAATCCGGCGAAGAGGTTGCGCCTTTCGGTGTTTGGGGACGATGGCTGCGGGGATCTGTTGAGAGGCAGAAATGACCGCCGTAAGTTCCGCAGCTGCTGTCTTGCCTTTGGCCAACACGACCAGAAGTGGAACCATCATCTGCAGGTTACTGGTCGCGATCAAGCACGCCCAGAAGACGCTCATGACATCACCAGGCTGAATCTTGCCCTGGAGCACCAGGTGCGCTCCATACCAGAATCCCTGGACAAACATGGCCATCGTGACAAACTGACTTGTACCAGCTGTGATACCCCAGATGGCACCGAGAGATTGAACAGCGACCGCGATACGTGTAAGAAGAGTGTGCTCGTAGGAGGCTGCATTCGCTGCTTTGACCGCACCAATATTTGACACGACGCGAGAGACGAGGGAAGCTGCGTGACCGATAAGCGATCTTTCTTGCGCAAGGCGGGGTGATGCAAATGCCTGAGAGAAACCCTGGATGATAATAAGAAAGGGAACGGCGGAGAGGATGACAAGGGTCAAGAGAGGAGACCAGACAAATGCGAGGACAAGAGCTGTTAATGTTGTAGTTAAATATTGAATAAATTGGCCAGCTGCAAGGGATGACGCGGCGCGTACGTCGTCGGTTTCCCTGTTGAATGAATGAATACGATGTGGCAGAACGAGACACAAAGGGAGCTTACCTAGCAAACTTGGCCATGAGGCCGCCAGCGCCAATGGGAGCACCCTCGCCACCGATGTCCTGCACGTTGGTGTCGCTTCCCATCTGTCTATCGAACCATTCCATTTGACTGTGCACGACTGCGTGATAAACCTTTCTTCTCAACTCGATGACGTTCCATTCGCCGGTCCATATCCATAGGCTGCTTGTGACGCTACTCATGATGAGGGCACCACAACCAAGGGCGACAAGCTCCAGTGCAGCGAGGCCGACGCCATGTAGCAGAGCATCCTTTGCTGCTTGGGGTGGATTTGGAGTGAGGGGGAATGCGGCAAATGTATTGAAAGACTGGCCGACGACGTAAGTCATGAATGGAGCGAGGCCACCCGCTGCCACGGACGATGTGATAGCAGGAGTGAGCAACACGAGCTTTCGCCGCGGGGTGAGGAAAGAAAAGAGTAGCTTGAACGTTGGTGCGGGTGGGGGTGGGGGTGGAATGTCGTGAACTGATTCGGTTGGGGAAGAAAGGGTGATGTCCGAGTCATGTTGTTTGATAGAAGAGAGCGTCAAAGTTGGCACAGACAACTCTGGCTTTGGGTCATGGTTGTTCATCGCTGTCGCGGACGACGACGAGCAACGATATGCGCTGCTGTGGATGGAGAGAAGAGCAGAAAGAGATGGAATTGACCTTTTGCATGTTCTTGCCGTCACTTTTGTTTTGTCTGTGAATGGAGAGTCGCGCTATTGTCCACACCACGTGCAAAGACAATAAGATACTGATTAGGTAATGCGCTCAGGTACAAGGCTTTGCATAACAATCGACAAACAATCCCACCAATGGATGCAATGGAATCACACTCGGATCGGCGGCCGGACCTTAGATCACCGACCATAGTCAATGTTTGGAACTAACATAACACCTCAACTGAGAAAGTGCAGTTGGGGACCGGTGACTGCATGCGCCGATTTTAAATTTGCAGCGCGGTAAGCACAATAAGCTTGGATAAAGCCGAAATAAGACTTTTGCCAAATTGCCGCTGATCAGTGACTGAGTACAGAGAGTTGTCACCACAAGGGCCATGGCCAATTACGCTGAGCTGAACGCTTGACTGAATGGGACGTGCCGGACTCGACGATTCTGGACGTGGTCATGACAGTAAGAAACTACCAGCGTGGACAGTGGTACAGCTTCCAGTGGGTGTTCAACGATTGACGCCGAGTACTAAAGTCCCGCTCTATGTGGTTGAAACACGCTGTCTTTTGTTAGATAAGTAAGTCATTCTCCACTAGTACTGTTGCACCTTCGCTGGGGCTACATGCAACTCCTTACAGATACAGGATTGACATGACTGCATGCATAGTTACGAGGCAACGGGAGCTATCAAAACACAACTAGTGTGCTTAGTAGGCGAGGATCACACTACTGGCATTCTTCTAAGCTTGTTCAAAGGCTCATTGAGAATGTCGGAGGAACGCTTCTGACACTCGAAGAAGCCCCATTGCACCTGCAATTGGTGCCATCAAAGAACTGAAGGATCGAATGGTATCAGAAACAAATGAAGATGTTACAACAACAGAGACGCACGGGGGAGACGGGCACTGGAGGTGAATATAGCGAAATAGTGAGTAATCGTGTTGAAGGGACTGCTGGATTCATATCGACTTGCAGCCTTGTCCTTATACCCACCCGTGGAGCAAAAAAACGTCTGCAATGAAAAACGCGGTAGGCAGAAATTTCACGCTTACGGAGGTTTACGACCATTGGATGGAGGCTGCTGATTGGATCTCAAGAATCTGTACTAGCCCTATTGCGGTGGTGAAAACAAAAGTTAGCTGAGGATTGTGTGACCAAAACGACACTGAATCACCACCATCTCTGCAGGTTAGTCGCAGACTTTTCCCGGCCTCATTCTCCGGCCTCACCTGGCCGATAAGTCAAGTGCTCAGCTCTCAGATGCTGTCTTTTACTGTCAAGTCTAGTCCTGGGAGCTGAGGAGCTGAGGAACTGAGATGCTGATGGGTCCCGACCTATATTTCAAGGTATACCGACAAATGAAAACTAACCCTCACACCGTTGTTCGCTTTGGTCCCTTTCACAACGTGCGCAATTGCAGTAAAGCATGTTATTTCATTATGCCGCACCCGCCCGCTAGGACTGCCGCTCTCCGTGTCTCCACGACTCCGATTTGTCGTTGATAGGACTGACTTCTCGAAAGTTGGAGAGAAAAAGTGGGTTTTCTTTTTGTACCTCACAAGCGAGCTCCGTTAACGAGAGGACTTGGTAAACGATAGACGTACGTATTCACTTTCACTTGTTAGACCGAATTCCGGACAGCTGACACCCGCTAATAGTTGTAAGGTCGATCAACGGGCGTCGTTCTTCTTTGTCGCTGCCGCAATTGTGACTATCTCTTCTATTCCCCTCCACAAAGCCATTCTTTTTGTCACTCCACGGTCAACGGCTGGCCACAGGTCGCGTTCTCGCTCGATCTTCTTCCCATGGTCGACAATACTTATTGCTTGGGCACCGAGGAGCGCGTTGGTCGTCCTGGTCCATTCACGTTATCGTAGGGAGACGAATGCGCGAGGTGACTTAGAATCAGACCAATAGAGCCCCTTGTGAGGGCCGGGGACGACGACTTATTATTAATCCCATGGTACAGGTCAGACTACTATATACCGCAGCGCTATTGCAAATAGACGACTCAGATGTATAATCAGAGTCTTGTCGCCGAGTGAGGCCGAGCTTGGTCTGCTCGTGTTTATACTAATGGACGAACGTCGTATTCCAACACACGTCGGTCATATCTAGCGCATGACGTCATTCTACCCATCACCAAGATCAGGAGATCTCCTGGACACAAAGATCCGAGTCTGTAGTGCGTCCTTAACCTCGCCGTGAGCTTGTCGTCGCGATCAATCTGGCGCGACCACAATGAACCGGGTTGTAATGCTGACTCACCGCCTCTGTGGGTGAGATGAACGGTAAGAACGCGGTACATACGGCCACTACGGATGTAAGACGACATCGTAACTCTCAGACCAGTGGAGTAAACGTAGACCCACTCGATTGATCACGAGACACTTGGGTTCAACAAATTTGACGCATTCAAATCATCATCGAGCGTAAATCAAGGAGGGCGCAGAAGATTCTCGATCGGTTATACATTGCGCACACACGGAGGATCATGACCACTGCAATCACCGTGATTCCTTACCGAGAAAGGCCCGAGCGATGGTCTTGAGCAGAACCGCGCCAAAGTTGCACGTGGATCAATGCGTTAAGAGACATTGTTTGGAACGACCTATGGGGTCGCTTTGATGTGAGCGGATAATAGGAAGGTCCAGGACATGTTGCGCTTCCACCAGAGCCACTCCAGCACGCGACAGTATAAAGAAGCACCTCTCTGGCCATAGTTTGTCCACAAACCTGATCTCCCTGCATACCAGTGCTCTCATCTCCAATCGCCTTGCCTTGTCTACACGTTCTGCACATCATTTGCTGTATCTCGACGAGTACATTATCCGTCAGACGCGCTCCACGCACTGATCCAGTTCATACACCTCACCTATGGCGCCCTATTTGCACCAGTCGACAACGGACTCCTCTGCCACCACCATTTACACCACAACTACCGCCCCTTTCATTACCCCTGCCACCACTCCCGCCACATCAGGCCATCAACAAAAACATAATGACATACCTGATCGCCTGCACACGAAGCCGGTACGTGGCCCTTGTATTCAAAACGGTCCAGGACTGACGACACGCACACAGCCCGTGTTGACCAACGATTTCCACCGGGACACGTTCTTCAATCCCGTGTGGATGGCTGGACCACACGTCTTTTCGTTCGCCGAGAACGGCACCGTCGTTCGTCCAACGACTTACGCGGTGGAACCCTACCCGGGGTATCACGCGGATCGCCCTCGACGCCTCGATTCCGTCGACGCTTCAAGCTTGCAGGGCTGCTCAAAACCAGATCCGAAGCCATGGAAGAACGTGGCGATTACGGAGCAGGACGACGCCGAGTTTGCGGCGTTCCAGGAGAGAATGCGAGCGGGTGCGTTGGGTGAGCGGCAGCGACACCTGCCGTATGGGCATGCGCAGAGCGCGATGCTCGAGGAGCCGGAACTCGTATACACCTGGCCGCCCAAGCCCTGTGGGTGGTAATCATGTTTTGTAATATACTTACCAGCCATCTATTCTTGGATGTATGTGCTCTTTGCCGTAATTCTTTGTGGCCCCAATGTGAGAAATGCTCAGAGCTGGGAAGATGATATCAGATAGGCAAGGTTGACAAGTGTTTTGACAGGTTGATCAGTGACAATTTTTTGGTGGCTTCGCACAGCCACAAGTGCGAGAGTCGTAGTGCAAGCATATCTGCCGAACTGTTCACGACACGTACCGTGGGCACGACCCAGGGCATTTCACTGGAATCGGTGAACATCGATAATCGAACTCTCGCACCTATTTTGGGATGCCTTGTCAGTCTCGCGTCCTCGAGCAAAGAATGGCGTTATTGGTTCCAGTAACATCAACCACACGTCCATACCACGATCACGAAATGGCAGGAAAACGGTCCTCGTAATCTGATATAATGAGAGCCTCCAACGCGTTGACCTCCCTCACAGCCATGATGTTCTAGAAACATGGCCAGAGTCAGCGTACAAGCGCGAGAGATGATCAATATCCGCCTTACATCGACCAACTCGTTCGGCGTCGCGTTGAGCGCTAATTGACACCATCTCGCAAGAGAGGGGAGCAATCCAGCCAGACGGATTTTTACTTCGTCCTTGCTCTCAGAGCTAGCACCTGCCTCGGCATCTCCCGTCCTCGATCGTGCTTGCGCCTCTTCTGCGTTTGGCACATTCACAGCACTGGCACTGTCGACAAAGACGCGAGTGCGAAGACCGTCCATCAATACCTCTGTCGCGCGATCGAGCGCGCAGCCAAGCGCGTAGGCAAAATCAGGCCCAGCCAAATAACGGCGGGTCTGTACGAGCAAAGCGTTGAACTGAGGGTCCACGTCCAACGTACCACGTGACGTGGCGAGCGAGTTGGACACGCCAACCGACGGTGCGGGGCGGAAATGGTGCACGGACGAATTTGATGGCGATTGCGAAGCGCGGGAACTGAGGTCCGATTCGTGGGCATGAGAGGATGGGGGTGAAGGGAAGGCGGCAGGGCGGGGCATTGGACTCTCGATCGGGATTGCGGTTACGCGACTCAGCCCGTCGTAGGGCGTGTCTGAAGGAGCAATGGGCGGCCCGATGTCACCGTCTGTCGAGGAGAAACGATTTGGGTCACAGGATGGACGAGGACTTTTCGCAAGAAAGCGATTGATGCTATCATGGATTTCACTCTCTCGAGGTATCGAAGGCGCACCGCCTTGTGCAAGGACATGGGTAATTGTCTCTGGCGTTGGTGGGAGGAGGGATGATAGGAACCTAGGGGAACATAAGTCAGAAGGGTCTCTGTACGGAATGTTAAATGACTTGCTTTGCACCCAGTTTGCTTCCTGTACCATCCGTTTCCACACGTCGTCGTACATCCATGATGAGCGCTAATAACTCAGAGGGCGAGAGTTTAGCTTTTAGTGACACGCTAACAACAATAGAAAAACGTCAGCATGTGTAACAAGGTTGGTGGGGAGCTCAAACACCAAGAAAACAAACACTAGGTGGACTGCACACTCGCATCCCACGAGCAAGCGTGCCCTATATGCGAGATACGCGCACGTGATAAATCATAATCATAATCCACTTACTCGTCGAATACGCTCTCCACGCTGCTCCTTACCCTCGCAGCGACGTCTTTCCAACCCACATGCAACACCCACCAGGAAAGTGTGAGGAAGCGCAGCTCCGTTTCTTCAGGAATCCCATCGAGTCTCTCGTCCTCTTCATCACCATCCTCAATTTCGCCAAGAATCCACGGGGGCCAGATTGCTTCTACATCCACGATCCTGGCCATAGCTTCCCTAGCGAGAATTCCGGTTAAAGAGAAGTGGGGTACTTGATCACGTGCGCGCTCAGCACGATCTGCAGCCCGGACAGAATCGATGTAGCGATTACGACCAAGGAGATTGAGTTGGACTGCTGTGAGGAGAGAGAGCAGAGTGATCGTATACAGCGTGGTCAGCGTACGTGTCAGTGCTTGACAAGGGTTAGCCTGGCGTATATAGTCAGCAAAGACAACCGCACCAAGTATTTTAACTTCATTCCATAGTTGACTTCTCGTTCGTGAGGTAGTGGGGTCCGTCATATTGTGTCCATTCTGGCTAAGAGAGGAGCTCGCTGATGTGACAGAGTCTGAGAGCTGAGGAGGGACGTCCGACCGAGCAACGGGGCCATCAGAGGCTGACATACGTTCGATCCAGCTACCAGAAGTTGCTGAGGCACGATCGCCGTCAAAAACGGATCCCGAATGGGAGGAAAAGGAGACAGAGCCGGCATCCGAGTGCGCATCGGAAACCGAACCCATTTCGGATAAGGATCGCGAGCGCTGTTGATTTTGTGAGGAGTGCAGCGTACGAGAGCGGGAAGCGCGCGAGATGAGCTGCAGCTCATTTGTGAGAGCCTCGACGTCCATGTCTTCAAGGACCTGGGAAGCAAGGGTGGGTATGAGGGCCATTATCGTGAAGCAGACATCGTCATGAGTTGATTGGAAGCGGCGTCGAAGACTGGAACAAACGTGAGGTGATGAGCATGCTAAAGAACGAACAAAACGCACTTGTCTCTGGCGAGCCTGTTTGTGAGCATCTTGTCTTTCATCTCCTCCAGTCTCTCGCTGACATAGGCACTGGCGGCGTAGGAGCCACACAAAAATGTGGCGGACTGTATGAGGCCCCGCCGCCGTTCGTGCATATATCGCTGTATCGCGTCCAACATTTGAGCAGTGGAGTACGTCTGAGCCACTCATTTCTCTGGCGTGTCGGTATGTGTTACGTAAGGATAACCAATGGATCACATGACCACATTTGGATTCAACAACGACCTCGGACGAACCTGAGAGCCAGAACAGTATCGACTACTTGAAAAGTAGCCGAGAGTGTCCATGTTTGTACTGCGACGATCCTGTTCGGCTTTGTAGCTGGCCATGAAGACGGAGATTGAACAACAGGACCTCATTGCATTGATAGTCATAGTACACCATTGCATGCAGCATGCTTGATCTCGACCCAGATGAAGCTCATAAGGCCATTATACAGGATATCCACAAACTCATTCACTTCCTACTCCTCTCGTTGATCGAAATTGCCTTTTCACCCAAACCATGCAAAACTCACATTCCATACCACACCTCAGTTTTATCTGGGCACCAGTGCATCAGCAAACTGGCCCCTTCCTAGACACCACTGGACAGTATTAGCCAGTCTAATAGACCATACAGCAGTCTACAGCAATGTTCCCAATTGGCTAGATCTGGACACAGCCCTATAGTCTGTCCTATACCTTCTCCAGACTGGACTAGACTGGGTATGGTATTAAACAGATTGTCATACTGGGAAAGTAGCCCCAGTGTCACAATCAAGACGGAGCTGGACACACTAGGCTAGGCTAGACACAATGCTAGATAGCTAGATCTGGTATTACTATCAAGCCAAAGTGTAGATCACATCACAAAAACAATGGCATTACTAGACAGCTTGAAACACATGAAAAGAATACATCTAATCAAGGCAGAGCATGGTCATATCACATTAGTCAAGGTTGACATCAAAGCCACAACCCCCAACAACTGGTTCCTGATTACTCATGCCATTACTGGTCATCTGTCATCAGAATTGGGATGCCAGTGGTACATTAAATCAGCCTTACCTCCTGAGCTGTGCCCATCATTTATTCAGGGCACTTGTCTTGCCACAGTGAATAACATGTTGAGAATTCTGGTATTTCATATTCAGATATTCAATTCCTGATACCAGATTCTAGAGTGGTCTATGACCTCATCTTTACGCTATCCATATTACTCACCATTATTAGATAAGTTTCTCTTATCTT
>JBBPNN010000943.1:0-13746 GCA_038090935.1 Hortiboletus campestris | reverse complement strand
TATATGCAATCAAAACCTTAAGTCAAAAAACTGTCCGAATGAGTCATCATTTTGAAATGATTGCCATTTCATCAACTCACAACCAATTCCCTTAAGCCTTGATGCTATAGACAGCCAATGGCAAGTACTTTATTTCATACACTAACATAATGACAGTCCAGGTTAGGATTGTTGCAGGATATCAGCTTTAGGTGAAAATGTGCAAACATGCGGACAGTTTTTTGAGCCACTGTACGCAGTGACACACCCAATGGCATGATTGCAAATGCCGTCGAAGTGTTGATATTTTGGCGACAAGAGTTTTCCTATGTATGAACCATGTAATTTGCATCATATACAGTAAATAGGTGAAAAATGTATGCGCAAGACCTGCATTTGCGACACTTCTTGTTATCTGTGTTGCAGATGAAAGGTTCGTCAAAGAAATGATGGATGTCGTGACTGCGTTGCTCGCGACAAACCTTTTGAGGGTCGTCGATGTCCATGACTTGGACGTCAGTGAGCAGGCCATCGGAGATGACTGCATCCAATTGTTGCGCAAATGACTCGGTATGGGCTGTGATATTCAAACGTTAGCATTGAACTTTGTATTATAGTGTTATTTACTTACCGTCGTTGCCCAAGGTGGTCGTGGTTGCAACACGTTTGCCTGCAACGTGTTACATTGACTAGTGAAGCAGATGATTGGGTGTGTACCTTTACTCTGTCCTGAGGGCGGTGCTACCTCATCATCCAAGTCCAACTCGAGAACAATGGTTTGTTTGCGCTTTTGGCCGAGAGAAATGGACTGAGGTAAGGAGGAGGGGGATGGTGAGGGAGGGCGAGAGTCATTGTCAGAGGGTGACTCGTGGGCCACGCTGCCTCCTGCCTCCGAACCTGATTTGGTTGCCTGGTGGGAGCAAAGCTCGGGTGTGGCCGCGTTCTCGGTGTCTCTAAGTCTGACCGATAGGATGGTTGCCCGTTTTGGGCGACCGTTTATGTCGTCAGAGGTCATCGTGTTCATTTCGGCGTTAGTGCGTAGTATAAGCAGGCACAACCCCCAAAAAAATTCTGTATTACTAATGCAATGATCTAAGTAAGCCCCGGCCCAAGGGCCCAGCCTAGGCTCGAAAGATCTGGAGCCTGAGCCTTGGGCCCTCTGAAGCCCTTGTTCAGGGCCTGGCCCGGCCCGGCCTAAGAAGGCACGGCCCAGCCCAGCTCAAGGCTTCAGAGGGCTCAAAGCTGGGCCTGGCACAACACTATACATGACTTTGGAGAACATTAGACCAGAGAACTTGAATGAGACACATACACCTACCATGATTAGCTTATAAGAACAACATCAGGATATCATAAGTGCTCAATGAGTGCTCAATGAGCTCGGCTAAACCGTGTAGCTCTTTTTGGAGTTGCTTACAGTCCATTTGGCCAATGAGAGCCTCCCAAAACTGTCGTGGAATGAGTACATTATTTTGACGCTTTCCTGATGAAGGACACGTCCCAATGAAGGATGAAAAAGTAAAAGAAGCTGGTCATGATCTAAAAAATTAAGGGAGAAATCTATAAAGTTAATGGAGAACGCCTGGGAAAGTGGGGAGAATGAGCCAAGGCCGATGCGTACAAGCCAAGGCCAACGCCTATTTTGGGTGTTTCGACAAAGTTGCAGACAGTCGGGTGTGTAGGGTGCGTCCAGTGCGCCAGGTGCATCAGGTGCAGGTGGGATGTTGGGTGCATCGCATACCACGTATTTTGCCATGTTTATTTCCTTTTTTATCAATGAAATCCATGTGGCTCAGCTACCATGAAAACTGTTGTCCATTCATACAGCACAGCACGCTTGGTCAGCACAGCCACCTCCCGTTTTGGGAAAGCTATTCCCACACAATCATTGAGTCCACATTTGAAACAATCAACAGCCACAATAGTCCGCATTTAGCACTCTCAGCCACAACAGTCCACATTTAGCACATTCAGCCACAATAGTCCGCATTTAGCATGTTCAGCCACAATACACATTTAGCCACAGTAGTCCGCATTTAGCATTTTCAGCCACAACAGTTTGCATTTAGCACTCTCAGCCACAGCAGTCCACTGGCATTTTCAGCCACCAGTCCGCATTAAGCACTCTCAGCCACAACAGTCCACATTTAGCATTTTCAGCCACCAGTCTGCATTTAGCACTTTCAGCCACATCAGTGATTTGGCATTTTCAGCCACAATAGTCCACATTTAGCACTCTCAGCCACAACAGTCCACATTTAGCACATTCAGCCACAATAGTCCGCATTTAGCATGTTCAGCCACAACACACATTTAGCTATAATAGTCCGCATTTAGCATTTTCAGCCACAACAGTTTGCATATAGCATTTTCAGTCACAAATGTCAGTGTAGTCTCTTACATTAGTCTCTCACCATTAGTGTGTCATGCCACAATTGTTTGTTTAGTTTGTCACACCACAAGTCAATTTAGTCTGTCACGTTAGTCTATCACACCACAAATATCTATAGAATATTGAATTAAAGAAAATGAATAAAAGCAGGAGGCTGAGAATTGAGAGAAGTGGCAGGTGTGTTGCCATGCTTGCCCTCTGCTCGCCATGACCATGACTGCTTTTGGGCTGAAGGTCCAAAAGAAAATTGTGTATATTTAGTTAAATTATAATTATAATTAAATTTCTCTGAATGAAACCCTTCACCATGCTTTGGATGAAAATACTGCCTGCTATAATTAATTTAATTAAATTTCAATTAAAAATAGGAGCAGGAGGCTGAGAATTCAGAGAAGTGAAGGGTGAGTTTGCAAGCTGACCTGTGTTATGATCAGTATATTCCCGTACCCCTATATTTGTTGGACTTATGTAATGTTTTCCATGTATAACAACAGACAATCCTTTCTTTTCACACTTCACCCTAGTCTCATACATCCTAGTCGTCTCATCTCTTCACTCCATTTCATGCACAAGACTTCTCATCTTTTCCGTTTCACATTCTATGTTTCACCTTTTCACAGAAGTGTTCGATCACGCTTCTCTTCTTTCCCTTGATACACATGTTTCACATATGTTCCGCTTCTCTTCCATTCTGCCACACCATGTGTTGGCCTCACATGTTTCATTTCCATTTCACCCTATGCCCTTTTCCCTTTGTTCCTGGATCATTAGATATGGTCACAACATGTACATACCTCCAGTAGGTACTTAAGGCTCGATGCCAATGCCAGAGAACTCCAGTCTAGTTCTCTTGGTGTTTACCCCTAAAGCACTATAAGAAGGACTCTATTGGCCTGACAAGCCTACTCTAATCTCTTCCCTTCGAGTCCAAGGATCTGTTGGCAACCTAAGGAGCTATGCTCTAGGGTTGTTTCAACCTGCCTGAGGCTGAGGAATGAGGCCTCAAGGCAGTTGTCAGCTTGCAAACTCACCCTTCACTTCTCTGAATTCGAAGTCTCCTGTGGATCCAGCCTTTTCAAAAGGTATTCACACTCCCCCCCCTGTTGGATCAACAGTCCAACAGCTAGCCCTTGGGCTAGTCAATAAGTTAAGGGAGAATGGCAGGGTTTCGTGAGCATTGCGACGCTTGTTTCGGGTGGGTCGGGTGGGTCAGATGGGTCAGATGGGTCAGATGCACTGGATGGGTTGGATGGGTCAAGTGCGTCGAGTGGGTTGCATGGATTGCCTATTTTGCCATTGCCATGTGTATTTCCTTTTTTATCGATGAAAACCATGTGGCTCGCCTAGCACGAAATCTGTTGTCCATTCAGTAGTAAGGACGGAACACAGCCACAGCATGAAACTGTGGGCCACGACTACACATACGCAGCCATGTTACCTCCCCACATCTCCAACCTCCACAAAACACTGCTATATTTCTTTGCTTTCTGTACCCCTGCCCACACTTGGATAATACTGTATGACACCATCTGAATAAGAATAGAAATGGTGTCATAGTTATGTCATAAAGGTCTAGAACATATTAGTAATCATGAAGAGCGACCCAGACAAGATAAGATAATAATTATTGAATCATAGATTCTCAATACTCCACCTCGCTATTCATGATGAAGATAGATAGTGGGAAAGGGTAAGACGTTTCCTATTGTCCTCAAAATGTTGCCAAGTGAGATTCTTTGTAAAGATATCTGCAACTTGTTCGTTCGTGGGAATATAATAGAGTTTAATTTTCCCATCAGTGACACATTCTTGGATATAATGTTCCAGAATTTCAATGTGTTTCAAACAACCTTCTTGAGCAGGATTAGAAGCAAGAAACATGGCACCTTGGTTATCACAAAGAAGTGGAATTGTCTTGAGATTAAATATTAATTCCGAAAGAAGTATTCGGATCCAAGACAATTGTTTTGCAGCTTCTGTCATGCCAACATATTCTGCTTCAGTAGAAGACAACGTGACTTTCCGTTGACGATGGGATAGCCAAGAGACTATTCCATTTGTGAGGAACATGGCATAGCCAGAAGTAGATCAACGAGTTTCATGATCTCCAGCCCAATCTGTATCAGAATAAGCTAGGATATCAGATCGACTAGCGCCATCATATGTCAAGCAGAGATCCTTGGTTCCAAGGAGATAGCATATAATATATAACACTTTCTGCAAATGTTCTTCTGAAGGATTCGAAGAGAACTGTGACACCTTGATAACAGAGTATGCAAGGTCTGGACGAGTTCCAAGCATAATATATAATAGTGATCCAATGACCGACTGATATCGTGAACGGAGTTGAGGAGTTGAAGGAGTCATATATGGTCTGGGATTGTAACTGGATGGAAGAGGTGTGCAGGCAACCTTGGCAAGATCAAGCTTGAAGCACTTGATTACCTTCTCAGCATAAGCGATTTGATCCAGCTTGAGAGTACGTTTTGCGCAATCATGGGTGATGCACATGCCAAGATATTCTGTTGCAGTGCCAAGATCTCTGCTTTCCCATTTTGCCATAAACTGTTTCTTCTTCATCATGAGATAGGAGCAATTGGAGCCGATGAATAAAGCATCATCAACATAAATGACGAGAATAATGATGTCTTGACCGTGAAAATGAACATAAACACCTGGATCTCCATGTGTTCTAATAAAACCCATATCAAGAAGCGATTGGTGGAGAGCCTTGTTCCATTGTAGGGTGGCTTGTTTCAAACCATAAATTGCCCTGAGCAAACGACAAACTTTATTCTCCATGCCAGGTTTGGTGAATCCTTCTGGTTGCTCCATATAAATCTCCTCATCGAGATCGCCAAACAGAAAAGCTGTTTTGACATCAAGCACTTCAATTTCCCAATCTTCTAGCGCAGCGATAGAGAAGAGGAGTCGAACTGTTTCGAATCTTGCAACCAGAGAGAAGGTTTCTTCAAAATCTATTCTGTAAATTTGGGTAAAACCCTTTGCAACAAAGCGGGCTTTAGTGCAGCCATCACTTTTGACAACATATACCCATCTCCCTTTGACAGGTTTACGTCCAGGTGAAAGATCAACCAATTCCCATACTTTGCGTTCATGGAGGGATTTAATTTCATCCTCCATCACAGTTCTCCATTTAGCTTGTTCTGACATTGGTAGTTTCAGAACATCCTTATAGTGTGAAGGAACACCAACAACAGGTGCAGCTGCGGCTATAATGCGGTTAAAGAACTTCACACTATATATAGTTCCAAGATCATCTTCTTCATTGCTAGGCAATCGAGAAGGTTCTGCATGTATGTCACGTTCAATCTCCACTGGAGGTCTATTTCCATATAAGTTATCAGGGAGAATTTGTGGATTACGAACACAAGCTCCTCTGCGTAACTGTGGTGATTGTGGACGGTAGGCAGGTGGTGGAACAGAAGGTGAAGGAGAGTGAGATGGCTGTTGATCATTTCGCGGAGGGAATTGTTGATTGGGATGTGGATCTTCCATAGGTGGAAAAAGATATTGATGTGTGACCGGAATGTTTTCAGCTGAGTTAGGGTCAGGTAGATCCCTTTGGTCACTATCCTGGTCCGTGATGTTGTTTGGAATAGAATTGTCGGCAGGTTTGTCATCAGTCTTTCTAGAACAATGTGGAAAGACAAATTCATTGAAAGTGGCTGTGGTTGAAACCACAACGGTTCTGCGCTTAGGTGACCAGAATTGGTAACCTTTAGTGCCTCTTTCATATCCAATGAAGGTGGCTTCTTCAGATTTTGCCGAAAGCTTATTAATATGATCTTCCTTTGGAATGAAGACGTAAGCTTGGCAACCAAATACCTTGAAATAAGACACATCTGGAATATCCCCATTCCATTTAGAAATTGGAGTTGACCATTCAAGACGACACATAGGCTGTCGGTTATAGATGTGTAGAGCAGTTTCTACAGCATCTTGCCAGAATGACGGGGGTAGGCAAGCATGTTGGCACATGGCCTTAGCTTTCTCAAGGATTGTGTGATTAAAACGTTCAGCACGACCGTTTTGCTGAGGGGTTTGAGGCACAGAAGTTTGATGTTCAATGCCTCTGGACGATAAGAACGTCCAAAGAAAATGATTAATGTATTCCCCCCCACAGTCTGAACGTACATAGCGGAGACGAAAACCAGTTTGGTTCTCCGCCCAGGCAATCAAATCCTGAAGTGCCTGAATAGCGTCAGCCTTAGATTTAAGAAAGTGAAGGGTTGCAGAACCCAAAGCATCGTCAATAAAGGTAATGATCCACTTCTTGTGAGAACACGACAAAGTTGGCATTTCACAAAGATCAGTATGAATTAAATCAAGAACCCGAGAAGCTTGTTTAGCAGACTCAGAGAAAGCCCGTTGATGAGCTTTGCCAAGGGCACAGCCCCTGCAAATATCGGGTTTATCCGAGATGGATAAGATAGGTATGCCCTTAAGAGAGGTATGGGCATGCCGTAGTGCATTCTTGGACAGATGTCCAAGCTGATAATGCCACAAGTCATACGACTTGTCATCCTGCAAGGAGTTAACCAATCCATTGGGAGTGATCTGAGTAGACCAAAACCAGTGGAGCAGAGTAGTTGGTAATAAAGCAGACGCCTGTATGACCAACCTTCCTTGAGAGTTCCAGATCTTGGTCTGATCTGTAATTTCACACTTAAAACCCTGATGGATAAGCATAGTAACAGATAACAATCTGTGAGCAGCATTAGGAGCATACCAAACTCCAGTTAATACAAAAGGAGTAGCTTCTGAAACATCCTGTTTAAGAACAACAGTGCCTGGTCCATGCATATGCATAACCACTCCATTAGCAGTGCCAGCAGATCGTGTTCCATTAGACAGATTCAAGAAATCATTAAGATAAGGCGTTATGTGATCGGAACATCCCAAATCAACTAGCCAATGATTGCAATGAAAATCAGATTCTCGATCTTTCGCACCTAGGGCTAAAGCCCCTGAATAAGCAGAATCATAGTAATATTCGCCATTAGCTACATTCAAATAGTTGCTGTATATATCCTTCTCTTCCTGTTTTAGAATACTACGGTCAATGCCATGTTTCCAGGAACCATCATGGTTACGTCTAGTATCACCATGGAAATGAGAAGGAAGCAACTTTGGCTTCTTGGATTTAGCTCCTCTCTTAGAGCGATGGAGGAGAGGAGCCGGTATGAAAGGGCTGAGAAGGTCCAGGTTCGCCAGACACAGCCATGGCAATGCTCATGCCCGTGTCTCCTTGATCGTAGTCCCAATGGGGTTCTGATTCAAAGAAGGCAGGTTGATTGTAGTCAGGATCAATTTCCATATTGTTAGCGATCTCAACTGCATTGACAAAACTGTCAACCTCATTAGCACGTGCTTTACCTTTCCCCTTGTGATTGCCCTTCTTCTTGGAAGGCCCCTTTGCACCCTGCAAAGCAGGAGTCCTTGCAGACAGCTTATAGGGCTTCCTCCCACGTTGGGTCTTGTTGCCGTGTGGGTGTTGGGACGCTTGTTGTCCAGGGCGACCATAAACTTCCCAGCAGTTCTCTGACAGATGGGATTTCCCACAGTGGATACAAGTGGGACAGGTAGGAGCACATTGAATCGTATTAGTACAATTGGCTTCTGGTCGTTCCTCAATCTGGAGGCAATGAACCAGAGACCGCTTGTTCGAATGAGTGGTTGAACAAAGTTGCGATTCCAATAAAATCTTCGGAATGAGGTTGTCGGGAGTAAACGTAGCAGGAGTAACAGTCTGGACAATGGTCGAGACAAGAGATCGATAAGAGGATGGTAGAGCATTCAGCATAATCATGCTGTGAAGGTTGTCAGGAAGGGAGAGACCGGTGGCAGTCATTTCATAGAAGTTGCTGGTCAGCTGGTTAAGCTGACTCAGGATGTCCAAAGCATCACGACAGTTGGTCTCATTTGGATCAACGATCCGAGTACGAAGAACCTTAGCAAAGGCTTCATATTGCCCTGTAATACTGACGGGAGAATAAAGCATAGCCAAATAATCCCAGAAGTCCTTTGCGAGAGACGGATGAGTTACGTTACCAACTGGTACGTATTCATCTTTCATGAGGTGCTGCATGTCAGCATGTATAAATACACCAATCATAAATTGAGCCTGACGATTGTAAGAGATCCAAGTAGCCTGTTGTGCTGGCTCAGCTTGAGCAGCATATGTCACAGATCCATCAACCACGGTCCACCAAGTGGCCATAGTAAGAAGGTTGCAGACTTGATGAGCCCAAGTAGCGTAATTGCTACTGCCAGTAAGAACAGCAGTGCAGGCCTGAATGGCGGAGTTGATGTTGAAGGAAGACATTTCTGCTTATAGAATGAAGATATTGGCAATGAAAGTCTGTATAAAGGATATTTCGTCAGTAATGACTAATGGAAGCGGAGGAGGTAAAGTGGAAGGAATGAGAATCTGTGCATGTGTTCCAGGAATATCGTCATCGTCATAAATATCCGTGAGTGGAGATAATGCCGTCAGGACTTCTTGTTCTTCATCTCTGATAATATCCGAGGATAAAAGCGAAGTCGGAATGCTGATCCATGTGACAATTGGTCAAGACCTGAAGTATTCAGGTTTGAGTTCCTCAAAGATTTGGAAGTTGAGTGGTGGAAAGAAATGGGGGTTTTCAATCAATGAAAATTGTCCATTTCGATCACGAAATCCAAACTTGGGACAATTGTGGGATGAGTACATGGGGATAGTAACAGAGATACTATGTACAGCAAGATGAAGAAAAGATTGAGTCCAAAATAAAAGCTCAGTAGGGACGTTCGGAACATATCCTGGCTTGACGGCGCTCATGTAGCAACCTCCTAGGGTAATAGGAACCAGCCACATCTTCAGCGGTGAGATTAATAAATCTCAGCTGCATGATAGGCAAAACTCCAAATGCCTCTTGTTCTTCTTCTTCATGACCTGTGTCTCCAGGATGGCTAGGTCGGGCTCTGAAGGTATTACCGATGACATATCCGTTGTCTAAGGCTAAACAATGGTAGTCAATCTCCATGCATTTGAGAGCGTCAAACCAAGGGTTCTTCCTCTTCCAGATACATCTCCATCTCGCATCTATGAGGGAATTCCATAGCTGCTGATGAGGAATATCCGAGTTAACGCCAGGAAACTCGGAGAAAGCAGAAAGGCGGATATAGGCATGCTTAATGTAAACATGAATCTGCTTCTTGTGATCACAGATCACATCGCCTTCTTGCTCATCAAACGTTTCAGGTTTGTCGAAGAGTACCTGAATGAGAGCGGGGTCGAGACATTCGTTGGGCTTCTGGGCCCAAATGAGATGACACATTCCCATGTCGAAGACATGGAGAGTGCAGCCAATAATCTCAAAACCTTGGTTGTGCACCAGCACACAAGGCGTCTTGTGGTATTTCTCTACTGGGAAAGCAATTCCCAGGCCTTCATAGAATGATGCAAGAGGTTCGTTCCAATATCCAAGTCCTTCCAAGTCATAGTGCATATTGTTCGACATATAAACCCAGTCATTTTCTGCAATGTCAGCTCCTCTATACTTAACCGGAACTCGAATCACAGATGCAAGTCGGCTAGTAATCTCCAACGAGGAGATGTGGAGACATTTGTCAATTGTGACAAGAGGAACCTCGGGACGAGCCATGAGAGCTGGTATGTCCTTGACTTCCAGTATCTGACCGGGCTCTTCTTCAGACTCCATATACAGGGTCTCGTAGTACTGGTGTCGAACTGGGAGTGGGAGTCGAGGAGGGAACACAATGATCTCCTCGAGAAACGGGTCCCACATGACTGGATTGAGCTCCACTTCCACTGAGATAAGTGGTAGAGGCGAAAGGATTGTTGGAACGGACAGTATATCCTCCGATGTGGGTCTCGTAGGTACCTCTGGGATCAAACCAGGATTCCCAGATGGGGGGTACACAAGGTTCAGTGACACAGAGGGAGTCCTCTCGTCTCTCACGTGAGCGTCGCCTCTCAGAATGAATTGAATTGGATGAACTGCCCTGAGAGCGATGAGACGTAGAGGAGGATTGGAGAGGTTGGATGTCGACATTTTGGTCGTCAGGAAGAGGGATGGAGATATCGGCAGGAGGTGAAGAAGCAGGACTTAGGTGATATCCGGTAGAACGTGTAAAAGTAGGAAGAATGGGAGAAGCCAGAGTATCGATGTAGGAGTTAGGATGAGAAGCTGGAGGAATGGAGGAGTGATATGTGGGATCCGAAATGTAATTTGGAAGACAAACGTATGTGACTCTGGGAGGAATCAGGTAGATGTCGGGACGACAATGATTGGGACAATTGGGATGACGACAGTTGTCACCACACAGATATATGCAGGTGAGCTGATCAAAGTCTTGATGGCAATGCCAAGTGCACTGATGGACTGGATCGAGATTAGAGACACTTGCCTCGTGTTGAGATAGGGCAGGATAACGACGGAGTCATGTCCTGTGCAAACGAGGTTGTTATGTCAGTAAGTCCTCTGTACAATCTCGCATAAGATAACGAGTCGAGAGGAAATTAATCTTGGCCAGAGAGTAAAGACCGGTGGTCCTTCCATTCCTTTGATGAATGCCCATATAGGACAACATCATGCTCAAAATGTTGGTAACTGCAAATAGCAGACCAAGCCATACTGCGTTGTATGACGCGAGGCAAATTAAGGACATCAAACGACGAGCCTATGCCTAGGCGGGGCTCATAACCTAACGAGAGTGCAAGATCTTGCTGGGTGCAGAGACAACAGCGAAGGGTGAACCAGTGAGGAGAATACTCACTTAGGTACTTCACAGTATGAAAGACTGTTGCTAGTAGCTATTCACTTGGTGGAAGGAGAGAAGAGCTTAGATTCTAAGTACGAAAGCACTTGGGTTTAAGTAGTGTCTAACTACTGTTTGTATCTATTGTTATATCCTTCTTAATAGAGAAGGTGGTACAATTGTGAAATAATCGTGAGAATGAATGGTGCAATGCACAGCAATGAGAGATAAAGGCCATTGGCTATTAGCCATGATGGCGTGATAATCGCATGATATGACACCATCTGAATAAGAATAGAAATGGTGTCATAGTTATGTCATAAAGGTCTAGAACATATAACATCATGGGTCTAGAACATATTAGTAATCATGAAGAGCGACCCAGACAAAATAAGATAATAATTATCAAATCATAGATTCTCAATAGTTTTTTCTCTCCTCAATGGGATCAAAAAGCTTGCTGATGGACGGTGATGGGCCAAAAATGCAATTCCTATCTTTGAGTAGCATTACAGAGTCATTTAAGTCTTGTTCAAGAGCTTCGAGCTGGGGGGGCTTTGAAGGAGGGGGGAGTTTGAGAATGAGACCTGTCCGCTTGCATGCAGCTGATGCAAACTTCTCGATGGCATTGGTGGCCTGTGACACATCGCCCTCAGCATCCATAATGGCCTTGAGAACAGAGTGCCAGTCCAATGCTGCATAGCGATTCCCAAGATGCTGTTGCAGTGCTGTCTTGACAAGTGGCAGTGTTGTGTCACTTGTCGCAAATTCACGAACAATGGCCCATGTGCCAGGATCCACATGAGCTGGGTGAGATGACAGGGCAATGGTTGCTTGAATTCCGGTATGATTCCAACAATGCTCAATGGTTGAAGATGTGACAGCAGTCCCAGCTCAGGTTGCCATCATCATTGCCTCACAAAGAGTGATTTTCCAAATGTTACTGTTGCCAGCGTCATCGAGATTGAGTGCGCGACAACAAAATTGGCGATGGTAGTGAGCCTTGAAGCATCGAATGATGCCAGCATCAAGGGGTTGGACAAACAAGGTGAGATTTGGTTCAAAAAAGACAATCTGGATGTTGCGGGGAGTGAATGGAATTTTATGGCCCGAGAAATTGTCTATGAGAAGGCAAACATAACATCACTCAATGCCCATCTTGACATCAAGTGCTTTGACCCACCTGTGTGTTTCATGACATGTCAAATCCACTACACAGCAAGAAACAGTTTAGGGACACTTACTCTTCGAACAGCTCACTTGTCATCCAAGCCTTTTTGTTGCCTCGATAGTTAAAGCCTGCACTCTGTGGTGTCTTGCTGTTGAAGCACTGTGGCTTCTTCACATAGCCAATGAAAAACGTGGGAAGCTTCTCACTTCCATCCACATTCACTGCAAATCCAAGTGTCAAACGAAATTTCTCTTTTTTCTTTCCATTTATTTGTTTCGTCGCAAGTCCTCAATCAGGTGGTGCCCTGGGTTCTGAGATGAGTGTTTATCTGACAGAATCAACATGTTTCTTACATTGGAAACTGAAACAACCCTAAAGCGTAGCTTAGGTTGCCAACAGAAAACTTGGACTCAGAGAGGAGAAGAGGAGACTTGTTAGGTCAAGAGAGTCCTTCTTAGAGTACTTTAGAGGAAAGCACCAAGAGAACTAGACTGGAGTTCTCTGGCGGTGGCATTGAGCCTTAAGTACCTACTGGAGGTATGTACATGTTTGGAGCGTATCTAACGATCCAGTGACTAATAGGGAATAGGGCATAGGGTAGAGATCGGAAATGAAAGGCATAAGGCCAACACATGGTGTGGCAGAATGGAAGAGAAGCATGAACATGAGGAGAACATGTGTATGAAAGAATGGAAGAGAAGCGTGATCGAACGCTTCTGTGAAGAGGTGAAACATGAGAAGAGTGATAGCGGAGAAAATAAGAAGTCTCGTGCGTGAAACGGAAGCAAGGATGAGTAATGGCACGAGAAAAGGGGTGAAGGGCAAGAAATGTCTGTGGGTTACGCAGAAAACAATAAGTCCACGAACATAGGGGTAAAGATAGGGGTTTGAGAATATACCGATCGTAACAATTCCTTGAAGGAGCCGAATCGAAAGGGCATCAAAGGTGGCCCAGCTACATTCATCCCATTGTCTTCATCATCTCTTCAACCCGTGTGTATGATGGTGGACACAGAGTCGTCCATGTCGTGGTCTTCCTGCAAAAAGCTAGGAGGAAGAAAATCTTCTTTGACATATTCTGGCTCTATGGTACAGTGGCTCAAAAAAATGTCCCAATGTTTGCATGTTTTCCACTAAAGTTGATATTCCCCAACATCTCCTAATCCAGGCCCTAACATATGAGTATATCAAATGAAGTACCTACCCTTGGCGTGCTATGGATGCAAAGGTCAAGAGATTTGGATAAGACCTGATGGAATGGCAGTCATTTCAAAATAACATGTCATTGGGACACTTATTTGACCCTACATTTGAGAATCATTATATCATATGTAACATAGGCATTTGACAGCTATTGATGGTTGCTATGTTACTGTTAAGAGCGGGTCAACTCCGAGTAAACTCCAGAACTCCAGAG
>JBBPNN010000942.1:0-13751 GCA_038090935.1 Hortiboletus campestris | reverse complement strand
GGCAACATCACGCACACAGCGTTGTCCAATGATGGCTAGCGGGCTTGATTTTGTATGGGATGTAATGACTTCTCAGGTACAGAAATTATCGTACTTAGACCACTTAATTCACTTCTCTAATTGTGACTCGAGAGAGTCCTGGATCTGCTTAAGCAAAAACTGCTTGATCGCGCCTTAGCAGTCCCTTACGCTAATTTGATCACTTCTGGTACTTTTTCTTGGCGGCTAAGAGCGCCAAGTTCGGATAAGGCCGTCGTCAAATTGCTGATGGTGCTGGCAGTCAAGTTCTCACCCAACGGACGCCTTATCGCCACAGCCACATTCCGTTGTCACTCCGTTCAGGTCTATGACAGTCGGAATGGCAGCCTCCTCGTCGAGTTCCCAGTCAAAGTCAATTCGAACCAGTCCCTCGCCTGGGCTAGCGATAGCAAACAACTCTTCTTCTTATCACGCGATGGCAACATCCATCGTGTCGAGGTGTCCACGGGCACCACACTTTCTCAATGGCCTATTCACAGCAATAACTACGGCAGGTGCATCGCCCTGGCAAGCAGCGGTACATTTATCGCAGCCTCCGCTGATTCATCGGTGTCATTTTGGGACACAACGACCAGGGAGCAAATCGGGACTGTCATCGAGTACACTCACAACGTCGTGTCCATGGCTATGTCGTCAAACTACGACCTTGTGACTGGCGGAGACAAGAGTATCAGCCTTCAGGCACTCCGTGGCATCCTTTCCTCTTACTACATGGACGGTGTAAGTGTACTTGCGTTAAACAACTTGCAATCGCAAACCGCTCTATTCGCCGTTGCAGACCCCCCGCACGCAGGAAATCCAGCACACAGAGGCTGAAAAAGTTGACGACAGTCCAAGTACGTTCATTGGCACCCTGATCCCCCTTTATGATTCCCATGTCCATCAGAGAAAAAGATAACGAGTCCCGAGGAAACCACCCAGGAACTGCCCAACCAGCTCGCCGAATCTCAACAAAAAGCCCATCAGGAGAGGGATGACTTTATCCAGTCCAGACGCTCTCAGAACGAGAGCTCGAGTGTGTCCCCTGTGACTCCGACGCATATTTCCTCGATTCATGTCTACTAGATAGCAAAATCGCGCGTCTCGAAAAGACCGTCCAACAACGAGCCGCATTTCCATGCGCAGCCAATCAAGAAAATGATCGCCTCAAAGAAACCATCAAGCCTCTTCGTGCCAATCTTCGCACACGCGAAGAAAGCTCAAGTGCGTCCATATCCATCGAGACCTATGTTCATTGGCACCCTGATCCCCGTCTATGATACCCATGTCCATCAGAGAAAAAGATAACGAGTCCCAAGGAAACCACCCAGAAACTGCAGATCCAGCTCGCCGAATCTGAACAAAAAGCCCATCAGGAGAGGGATGACTTTATCCAGTCCAGACGCTCTCAGAACGAGAGCTCGAGTATGTCCCCTGCGACTCCCGACGCATATTTCCTCGATTCATGTCTACTAGATAGCAAAATCGCGCTTCTCGAAAAAACCGTCCAACAACGAGCCGCATTTCAACGCGCAGCCAGTCAAGAAAATGATCGCCTCAAAGAAACCAACAACTCTCTTCGTGCCAATCTTCGCACACGCGAAGAAAGCTCAAGTGTGTCCATATCCATCGAGACCTATGTTTCATTGACCTCCATGTCCGCTAGGCAGCAGAATCACACATCTGGAACAGACTAACCAAGAACTCCGCGTCCAACTTGCCGACGCTCAATGGGTCAACCGTGCACACGAGCAAATGCACCAATGCGAATCCCTGTATGCCCAGGGTCGCATACAGGGTGCTGCAGATTGTCTTCACGAGTTCACGCATACCGTAAACGAGGATGTTAGAGCCAACAAGTTAATGGTTGACTGGCTTGCTGGTGAGTTTCAGCGTCGTGCATTAGGATCAGTATTTAATCACTTCCGTCAGAGTTTACGCACCGGTGCGTCACGACGCTAGAAAGAGTTGGGGACGAGGCATCGAATGCCGGGGAACAAGACCAAGCAGTTGCATCCGACTCGTTGCTCGCCCCCCCAACCCCGAATGTTGTACTAATGATGTGGACGAGCATAATGTCGATTTTCGCGAGGTGACCTCTTCGAGCTCGTTGATGGGCGGGATTCGTAGGGTCCCATACAGAAGATGTAGATGGCCGAATGGACCTTTGACGACATAGTATGTTATATCCCCACTTTGCGACATTCGAGCAGTTAGCTGGCTTTGCTCTCCACTTCTCGTTCTGCGCTGTGGCTGCACGCAATTGGGCGATCATTGGATCCATTCTCCTCTCCCCTTGCGGGTGGGACGTGCATTAGCGCAAGTCCAAGCTTTTTGTGTAACTGTACTCAGAGGCCTATAGCCGTTGCATGACCTACTATCCCCTACCCCCAAGTCGGCACTCCACTACACACACCCCATTTTCATTAGTTTAGTTCACAAATATTGTGTTTTATAGTACTATATCTACGTATGTGAAGTTGAACGAACAAAAATAATGAAGCACATGGTTCTGATCTTGATCATGAAGTTGGCTTTTGTCATGCCAACTGTCGCTCACTGACGCCGAGGGTCTGCTGAAGCGGAGTTCCATCACAGGGCACAGACTCCCCTCTTTGGACATCACTCGGGAGCGTGGTCGGAGGTCAAGTGGAACGAGGATACATGTAACCAAGTAGGACAAACGTACTACGGTGAAAGTGAGACGAGCCGCGGCTCGCAAGCATGTGATGTATTAAGATATCTGATGCAAGGACGGGTGGCAGCGCGAAGCGCTGTCCGGCTCCACAAACTGTCCTCATGCTCGCCGCGTCCCTGCCTGAGGGGAGTGGGGAGATGGACCGGACTCCCTTAGGATGTCCTCGACAGTGGGCATGTCAGCCAGAGCAAGCGCCCAGGACGCCAAATGATTGTGGGTGTGTGAATTGATTCAATAAGGAAACATGCGTATACCAGGTGGCAATGGCGAGTAGTGTACTGGGGATAAACGACCACCTTCCCTCATCCCATCGATCTGATACCTAGCCGAGCATGTTTCGCAATATACCCTTCAGGCGAAAGAAATTAAATGGTGAGCACTGGCGGGGCGATTGAAAGGACGATGCTGATGAGAATACAAGAGTCGAGCAAGAGTTATCCCTCTTCCAGTACTGTTCAACGAAAAGAAGCAGAACAGATCGTAATCGATGGTCGAGACGACAAAATATATTCAGTCGCGGTCCTCGCTGATGGGAAGCACATCGTGAGCGGTGGCGAAGAAGGGAAGATTCGGCATTGGCATATAGAGGATGGCAAGGAGGTGGGGACGCCAATGGATGCGGGGAGCCTTGTTTTCAACATTGCAGTGTCACGAGATGGAAAGATTCTCGTCAGTGGGACGGCAGATGGCCGGGTGACGGTGTGGAATGCAGAGAGTCACTCAAAAGTGACCGAGTTCGAAGCACACAGGGGTTGGGTGCGTGCTCTTGACATCTCGCCAGACGCGACGAAAATCGCGACTGGATCGGCTGACAAAACCACTTGCGTCTGGTCGCTGTCGACTGGCAAGCGACTGCTCGGCCCCTTGGAACACGACTATTCGGTCGCGGCAGCAAAGTTTTCACCGGATGGACGCCTCATCGCCACCGCCACATACGAGTCCGTTCGGGTCTATGATAGTCAAAATGGCAGCCTCTTCGTCGAGTTCCCAGTCAAAGTCAACTCGGACTGGAACCAGTCCCTCGCCTGGGCCAGTGATAGCAAGCAACTCTTCGCCTTATCACGCGACGGCAACATTCACCATGTCGACGTGTCCGCAAAGACCACGCTCTCTAAATGGCACATTCACACCAGCAACAGTTCCACATGCATCGCCCTGGCAAGCAACGGCACGTTCCTCGCAGCCTCCGCTGGTTCATCAGTGTCATTTTGGGACACGACGAGCCAAGAGCAAATTGGGACTGTCATCGAGTACACTCATAGCATCTGGTCCATAGCATTGTCATCAAACTACGACCTCGTAACCGGCGGGGACAAAAGAATCACCCTTCGGGCACTCCGTGGCACCCTCCCCTCTCACTACATTGACAATGTAAGTGCATCTGCATAAAAAACAAACTGGCAATCGCAAACCGCTCTATTCGCCGTTGCAGACCCCCCGCACGCAGGAAATCCAGCACACAAAGGTCGAAAAAGTTGATGACAGCCCAAGTACGTTCACTCGTGCCCTGATCCCCCTTTATGATCCCCATGTCCATCAGAGAAAAAGATGATGAGTCCCAAGGAAACCACCCAGAAACTGCAGATCCGGCTCGCCGAATCTGAACAAAAAGTTCATCAGGAGAGGGACAACTCTATCCAGTCCAGACGCTCTCAGAACGAGAGCTCGAGTATGTCCCCTGCGACTTCGACACATATTTCCTCGATTCATGTCTACTAGATATCAAAATCGCGCGTCTCGAAAAAATCCTCCAACAACAAGCCGAATTTCAACGCGCAGCTAATCAAGAAAAGGATCGCCTCATTGGGACCATGAACTCTCTTCGTGCCAATCTCCGCACACACGACGAAAGCTCAAGTGCGTCCATATCCTCCGAGACCTATGTTTGATTGACCTCCGTGTCCACTAGGCAGCAGAATCACGCATCTGGAACAGACCAACCAAGAGCTCCACGTCCAACTTGCCGACGCTCAAAGGATCACCCATGCACACAAGCAAATGCACCAATGCGAATCCCTGTATGCCCAAGGTCGCATACAGGGTGCTGCGGAATGTCTTCACGAGTTCATGAATGTCGTAAACGAGGATGTTAGAGCCAACAAGTTAATCATCGACTGGCTTGCTGGTGAGTTTCAGCGTCGTGCATTAGGATCAGTCTTTAATCAATTCCGTCAGAGTTTACGCCCCGGTGCATCACAGCGCTGGAGAAAGTTGGAGACGAAGCATCGAACGCTGGGAAGCAGGACGAAGCGGTTGCAGCTTACTCTGCTGCATTGTTGCTCGACCCCACAGCCCCAGACACTATAATGATGAAGTGGGCGAGCATAATGTTGATTTGTGGCTCAGCGGACGAAGCATTGAGTGCCGCAACCAAGGTATGCTCTCCATGATGGTTCGAAGATGGGTAGTGACTCTCTTTCGGTTTAGTTCAAGGTTCCGAGGTTTGTCGTTTACCACGTCATTTGCGACATTCTAGAACGAGATGGTCGACTCACGGAGGCCGTCGAGTGTTTCCGACAAATGCAGAATGATCTACCGGATGATGCGGGCGTGCGCGATCAGTGGGCGGAATGGGAAACCAGTGGGTGATTGCAGCTACAACGTAGCTTGGGGCTAATTCAAACACCCCCAGATTTTCGAGGACGCTGTGTCCAGGAGCTAGAGAAACTGGGCGACATCGCGAGAGACCGTAGAAAGCATGACGAGGCTATTGAATACTACTCAAATGCACTGTCACTCAACCCAACGAACTACGATGTTCTTCTTAAACGGAGTAATGAGGTATGGAGTGTGTTTCACGTCACATCAAACGGACCCCACTGATCCACACTATCAGGATATCGAGCTCGGCCCATCATCCCATACGGGGTATGAGAAGAAGCATGCTGCATTACACGCCATGGGACGTCACCGCGAAGCTCTCCAAGCATTCAGGACGATGCTCTCAAGGCTGGAGCAATCTCCCCATCCACATATTCGCGGTAAGCCATTCTGTCGATATTGCACGCAACACGGTTTTGATTGGGTGTGGACAGAGCTTCGTAATCAATATGTCGACGCAACTGCCACGATTCAAGAGGTAGTCGAGGAGACTATCCGCCACATGCCACGTGTTCTCATCGACATCACTACTGGCCATCTCTACGACAAATCCCAGCAAGCGGCAGCTTTCGAGGAACTCCCAATCTACGACGAGCTGCGGTCTTCCATGACTACTCGGCTCGACCGTGCACGTATTCAGGAAGAAGTGAAGGAGTTCTACCGATATGTGATGCTGTCGCACAGGTGGCAGGCCCATGAACCGACATTCCAGATGGTTGAGAATAATTCGATTTATGGGCTACCGGCGTCTCCTGGAAACAGCAAGGTGCAAAGGTTCTGTGAACTCGTGCGCTCTCTTCACTTTCAGTGGGCATGGAGCGACACTTGTTGCGTAAACCAGCAAGATAAGGGGGTGCAGCAAGAGTCGGTGGTTGCCATGTTCAGGTGGTATCGTGGCTCATCCCTCACGATCGTCCACCTTCTCGGAGTCTTGTCGGAGTCACAGGTGATTGGTTGTCTGTGGAGGAGCATCTGGAACACTCGCGGGTGGACATATCAAGAATACCTTGCTTCCAAGGTTGTCCAATTCTACACCGAGGACTGGAAGCCATACCTTGAATTGGACATGTTCAACCACAAGGAATCACCTATCATCCTTTCGGAGATGGAACAGGCAATGAACTTTGCCACGCAGGAATTGGCCACCCTTGAGCCAGGCTTGGACAGGGTGCGCGAGAAGCTCTACTTGGCGTCCAGGCGTCGAACGACACGGGAGGAAGATATTGCATACTCGTTGTTCGGCATCTTTCAAGTCCCGATCCCGGTCATATATGGCGAGGGAAATCAAGCAGTCAGTCGTCTCCTGGAGCATATCCTGACACGTTCGAGTAATGTCACGCTTCTCGCTTGGACTGGGAGGAGCTTGAGTAGTCATCACAGCTACCTCCCTGCTGATCTGACTGTTTACAACGCAATCATGCCACCGCACGTTCCACGACTAATGGACACAGCCGAGATGGATGGCATGGTCGTGGCGTTGCGCTCATCGTTGCCCGACCTCTCCCTGACGGTAGCGTTGTACAGGCGGTTCAACAGTCTCCCCCCTCTGTCGCTCCTCGCTGGTCGACTCGCACTTTCCGGAATTGTATTCCCCCTCGCTGGCCTCGCCCGTCTCTCGGAATCTGATCCAGACTCTGACCTCGCTGCTTATCGTGCAACATCACCCATGCTCGGGGATGTTGAGTTCAAGACCTCGGACAATTTGTCCGAGATGCGGGGTTTACTTCTCATCCATCCGTGGATCAGTCCCATCCTCGACCAGGATTTCTCGTGCGGCGCTCTCATGTTCGATGATACCACGTGCGCACTGCGGCTTGTCGTCCGGCTCAGGCAGCCGTTTGGGGCACTGTTGCTTGCACCACTGGCACGCGAGCAATACAGACGGGTTGCGACGGACAGCTTGATCATGGTTCGAGTTCGCGAGGAGACGTCGTTGACTGAGTTGATGGATGGCATCCGCACTGTCCACATACAGTAGATGCAGATGGATGAATTTGGATCTTTGACGACGTAGTACTATTGTTGTATCCTCTCTTTGCGACATTCGATCAGGTAGCTTTGCTCTCCAATTCCGACCGTTTTGTGGCGGCGCGCAATTGGGCAATTATTAATCATTGATTCATCCTTCTCTCTCTTCTCTCCAGGTTCTTGAGCTTGGACTTGCTCCCGTGCGGTAGGACATGCATTAGTGCGAGTCAAAGCTTTTCGTGTAACAGTACAAGAGCCCACAGCCGTCGTATGACCATGACCTACTTCTTCGACTGCGACTCATCACACTGCAAATCACTTGACTGGATGATGCTTATTGACTACAACTTGCACACCCCTAGGATCTACCGAAACCCGTCGCATGTTCTATTCATGTCTGTCACCCTCTCCTCGTTAATGTGATTCTTGTCATAGTCTTGCTTCCTTGCGTGTCTCCCGCGATCAGGCTGTGATGCCTCTCCTCTCCTGCTTTTGAGAATCTGTGGAATCCTTGAAAAAACATTACCGACCCTGCCCAAAATCAACTTGGAAATCCCTATTAATCCATTCAGAGCTCCAAGTTCTCGTTACGCCATCCCAATGCGCTGGATAATCGCAATAGCGCCACCGATCGTTGGCTTTGATCTTCTAGCCTCAGTGGCTCTTCAGGTACTGAACAATGGGTCGAATTTGTAGTGCGGGGCGCATGATCACTCTGGGATACCTTGGAGTCCAAATGAGTCTGGCACTGGCATTGATTGGTCGATTTCTCGTCATTGTCGGTGCAGAACTCGACGCTGTACGCGTTCATTGAGTTTTGGACTCGAGCAGGTCGTGTTGAGACTGGAGCCATGGTATCCGTGGTCACGCTGATCAGTATCACGGTGGTCAAAATGCAGTTGAAGCTGCAGCGGCTCGGGGGGGCTCATTTCTCCGACAGTCAATCATTCGATGCTCCGTCCTACGTCGCAGGTACACCTAAAACATATGGATGTTGAAGTAACTGCAGGTCGCAAATACCATAGCCCCGACCAATCCACCAACCGCCCACTTTCTGAGAGTCGCTTTTGCGTTCATACGCTTCTCTCCGATCGCACCTGCCGCATCGATCGCATCAGTGTCTTCCCGTGTCAACTCTGGCAAAGCCCATCATAGCACAGTGAGTACAAAAAAGGGTGTTTTGGCGAACGTCGGATAGGCGCACGTACTAATGTCGCCCGCTGCTAGGTAACCTTGTAAACGAGTCCTCTTGGAGCTCGTGCTGAAGGTCACGCAACCGTGAGTGAACCATTTGTGAAGGGATGATGGTGTTTGAAGGTCACGTACGTGACCACTACGGCACCCTTTGCCTTTGTCCATGCTAATAGCACTTGATCCGTCGTAGCTCCGAGCCTCGAAGCGATTTCATTCAATGGCGCATCCAGCGGACCACCAGGCTGATGGGTAATCGGACTGTGTAGACAAGGTTGGACGACAGACACGTCGTGAAGTGAACACAGGTGGGAACGAACGTCAAGGTGCTGAACGCCTCAATCACAATGCCATGCTTCGCTGCGTATTCCAAGATGGGGAGTTGACGGCGGTACACATAGGGGTGTAAGAGGATCTAACACCACGAGGTGAGAATGGCTCGCGCTGAAACGGGGCGCATCTTGCGATACGGACTTGGTTCACAGCTGGCTTGATTTTAGCAGAAGAAAGCAATATCTCGAGATGTTTCTCGTTAAAGTTGCTGACACCGATACTCCTAGATGTTTTTGTAAATTTCCGTGCAGCAAAGAAGACCGGGAGTACCGAAAAGGCGTACCTTGCCAGACCAGCTTCCTTGATCCTTTCCATCTTGGCCCAAGCTGTGGGGATATCGGGAACAGCGAAACGTGGCGTATGAATCAGATACAAGTCGACATACTCTACCCCAAGCTACAGACGTGGACGTCAGGAACGGTCATCCGTGATCGGACTTTTCTCTCAGACGCCTACGTTGGTAACACTGTTGCGAATCGACGTGTCAATGTCCAAGCCATTTGTACGAGAATACTTGGTGGTGATGAAAACGTCCCCACGAGCAAGGCCAGTCTCTCGCAATGCGATACCGACCTCTGCTTCATTTTGGTACATCTGCGCGGTATCTGGTCATACTGGGATGAGCACCATCATCCGCCGAGGTGGCTGTAGCTCCAAACCTCACCGATATGGTCGAATCCATTGTCCAATGCTTGTATCACCTGGTCAACGGGACCTTGACCATTCCCCAATTTCCATGTCCCAAATGCGATGCTGGGGATCAAATACCCTGGGCAACCGAACAAGTTCCGAGTTCGAGTGACAATCGTCGAACGGAGGCTAGAGGATAATCTACGTACCAGAGTTCAGCCGGATCGGGTTCCAAGGCATGTTAGCGTGCAGCACAAATGAACAACAAGATGGTGCGTGAACGAGGGGAGGAGAGGGGGCTACTCGCCAAAGACACTCGGTTCACTTTCTCATGCTCATTTCAAGTTTCGGCCCGGGGTTGCGGGCGTGAGCGGCACCCCCTGGGAAACCGGCACATATGCTGCAGGGTCTATGCCTTACGATGCTACGGAGATTTGTAGGAAGAATCGGCGTGATGCGATGTATGTAGGAGACTACAGAAGAGAATAGATGCATGATGACAAGTAACGAAGGTTGGGGGGGGCCGAAGGGCCGCCGGCGCGAAGCGACGCTGCGATCCTGGGCGACGAGGCGAGCTGTATCCCAACGGTTAGGAGCTTGTGACGCTTCAGCCGAGAGGTTCGACGCCCAGCTACTAGGAGCAGCGACTCACCCAAATTAGCGAACGGGGGGTAAGGAATACCGCGTGAAAGGCTCGATGCCTGGCGCGGCTTGTAAGTGGGGAGCGAGGATCATGGCGTGCTTGCGAAGATAGAGTGAGAAGGCTTTACCAGCCCACCGGCCCTGGGATTGAACGACGTCGAAGGGAACGCCACGAAGGAGGTATTCCAAAGTACCGCCAATGCGCAAACTGTGGCCTTTGATGTTTGCGAGGCCCATGCGCGAAGTCAAATCCAAAATGCGGGAAAGGAATTGTTTGCGGGTGAGGGGACGAAAGGAACCGTCTTTGAACCTCCAAGCGAAGAGGTGGCAGTTGGGAGGGGAATCGTTTACGCGGAAGTGGTTGTTGAGGGCCGCTATTGGGTCGGAGGGGCCGTCTTGTTTGGCGCATTGGACGGATTCACCACGGCCGGTGGATTGGGACATTTTTGTCCAAGGGAGCTCGAATTTAAAAACTTCGAGACTGTTGCGGTCTGTAACGGATGAGACAGCAGAGCGGGTGATGTGCTTGGAGGCACTAAATGCCTTGAGGTTTGGGATGGTGAATTCACCGAGGCGAGCTACACACCAAAAACAGACGGTCATGCAAGCAAAGACGGCTGCATCAAGGGGATCGTCAGGGGAGATCAATTGTTTGATCAAGGAGATGATGTCTGTAGTAAATGGCGCGCGAAGGGGGCGTTTGGTAGTAGAGGGGGCAAGCTTGTTCGCTCCTTCGAGGCAGCGCTTTAACGTGTCTGGGTCAATGAGCCAGGGTTGGCCGTGTAGAGTATGCCAGGCCCTCAGACCGGCGGCGTAATTGGAGAGGGTAGAACCCAAGTAAGTTCCTGCACAGCACGAAAGGAAGGCGAGAATGAGCTGCGCTGGGGCTGGACAGCGCGAGAGTTCAGGAATGCCTTGTTGGTCACAGAATACGTGAAAAACTAGAAGGCCCGCTCCATAGGAGGCCTTAGTGGAATCGAGCCAGGAAGCATTGAGAACCTGTAAAATGCGGTTGAGGTGCTCGTCAGATGCGGCGTGTAGTGGGGGGGAAGGAGGGATCGGAGCGGGGAGCCAGAGACGGAGACGATCCTTGGCGGGACAGTGGGGCCAGAGAGGGGAAGGGGAAGGGGAGAGATCTGCGTGGTACGGAAGGGGGCGGGGGCTGTCACTGTCCGGTTGAGGGATCGGGGCGTTGAAACGAGGCTTGATAGCGCTGTTAGGTGGCTGAGAGGGAGTCGGCAATGATGTCGAACTCGAGCCGCTGTTGGGCGGAGTAGCGTTCGAGCTCCTCTGCGCGGAGACGAGCGCGGTCGATGACTTTGACAGCGGGGGGGGAATAGTAACCAGACTGGATGGCAGCGAGTTCGTAGGGAGTGGGGGGATCGAGTGCACAGACAATGAAAGGCTTGAGTTCGAGGGGGATGGGAAAAGGGGAAGGAAGGACTCCATTGGACCGAAGATACCTCGCGAGGGCCCGTCCGCGGGGTTGGATTGGCTTTGGACGTATCTGGTGCTGATATCGAAGTGTCTGGGAAGAGAGTGAAGGAGAGCATGGATTCTTCTGAAGACGAGATTGGTGGTGTGGTTGCGGTGACGGCCGCTTTTCCAGCCTTCGACGACACCGGTATTGTCGCCATGGACGATGATTCAGCCTCCAAGGCTGTCCATAGAAGAGAGGGTGCGCACGAGGAGCTCGAAAGCGATAGCTTCGGCCCAACCAATGTCTTTCTGGCTGTCTCTGGTGCGCCAACCAGGGAGGAGTCGCCAGGCACACCAATAGTCACCGATGGTAATGCCGATGCCGATTCCTGAGCTGGCATCCGAGAAAGCTAGGGGGTTGGAGAAGGGGGTGGGAGGGAGGATGGGGCGTGAAACAGCGCCTGAACTGAGAGCGTTGACCCACCAAGATAAATCAGCCGTGATGGCCTTATCTGGGCAGTGGGGCATAAACGGCTTTCGCGCGCATGTGCCTAACATGCGTTCGAAACCTGTAAGATAGCTGCAGCCACGGGAGATAGCTGAGCATGCATGCAGCAATTTGCCGTATAGCTCCCTGACGTCTTGTAGCAGATGCGTCGATCTGGACTGCCAAGTGAGGATGGCCGCTAGGTACTTATCTACTTTGGGAGGGCTGAGGGAGACTTGTTTGTTAGCGATATCCCAAAGAAAACCAATGTAAATTGTAGAGGGACCAAAGGGTTGGTCTTTGGATTTTTCCCATGGGATACCTAGGGATGTCGAGAGGGAATCGATGTTGGCGAAGTTGTATGTAAATTCTTGGTCATGTTTCGGGCGGGAAGATGTGGTTGACAAATCTTTGATGGGACAGGAACAGTCTTCGCTATATTCATCAAAGGAACCGTCCTCGTGGGTAGATCCTTTGAACCAGATCCGGCTGCCTGAGGTAATGAGACCTGATGGTTTGATGGCATCCCTCGAGGAAGCTCTTCGAGCGTTGTATTGGGTGAGGTAAACACAACGGATACGAAAGAATATATGGTCGTCAACCCATTTTTCGATTGGTCCAATGCCATGTGATCTCATGATTTCACAGCCTGCGTCAGCTAAGTGGCCATATGCGCCTGCGGCCGGGGTGACTCCGAAAGCTGTGGATGTGTCAATGCAGGCCAGGGATTTGGATATTTTGACGACTGCGGCAGGCCATTGAGATCTGTGGAGGGGAATGGTACGGTATGCTTCTGCAACGTCGCGGGTGGCGGCTCCAGAACCTGGGGGGAGGTGGGCGATTAGGAGATAGACAACTGAAAATTTACCCCATGTTGTAGGGAAGTCATCTGCATTGATGTGCGAATTTATAGATGAATTAGGGAAGGAAGGAGAGGGTGAAAGTGGGAAAGAGTAGTTTTGGATTAATCTGAATTTTCCGGGTCGTCCCGTTTTGGGGATAATAGAGAGGGGGGAGGATTGGAAAGGGCCAATCGCTGATTCTATGGCGGAGAGGGAGAACGGGCCTAGGTATCTACCTTTGCTAATTTCTTTCTTCACAGACTCAATGAATTCCTGATTATACACATCAATGGAATCTCTGTTTGGAGGGGACTGTGTACGGTAAATGTGGGGGAAATTAAGGATGAAACCATGCCGTAAACCGGCGGGAATATTCATGAAATGGTGAAGAAGACCTGCTATGTGCAAATGGGATTCCCAAGTGTCTGCTCTATATGGCGTTGGAGGCATGTGCTCTCTGAGCGCGAGGACAATGGGTGGCTCTGTGGGTAGAGGAACCGCAGCCAGAGCAGATGTGGCGGCCAGGGTGATCCTCATGACAACTGCTCGGGAGTTGCCATTTGGTACAAAGACGTTTTCCGTCTTTGGTGAGGAGAATTTTGTTCTCGCGTTTGGAGAACGTGTCATGCTGTTGGTTCCATGTTTTGGTTGACATGCATTCGACAACGCGGTGAGGGTGACGGCCGAGGCAGACCGCGCAGACTGAAAGGTCCTCTCCATCTTTAAGAAATTTACTGCGGGAACTAGGTGGAGCGCTAGAAGGCCCAGGTGGGTCGGGGAGGGGGCGTTTGGGAGTCTTGTATGGGGCTGAGGAGGACCAGGGGGTGGAGGGAGTCGCCATGGCCAGGAAGGAGTTTTTGATCTGATTGGGCAGATCGGGAGAGGCGTGATTGCCGGGAAAAGGGGGGGGAGGGGGGGTTGT
>JBBPNN010000941.1:0-13787 GCA_038090935.1 Hortiboletus campestris | reverse complement strand
GATCTCGGCATCTTCTAAGAAAACCCCTTTTGAAGTTACATGTTTGTATGTCCCCCGTATGGGTGTGGAACAACGTGTCTCCAAAGCGCCAGCCGCTACGGAGTTTGCAGATGAACTAAGCAAGACTTTGAAGGAAACTAAAGATAATCTAAAGGCGTCCCAAGAGCGAATAAAAGCTCAAGCGGATAAACACCGGTCTGAAGCTCCGCAGTATCAGATCGGAGATAAGGTCTGGTTAGCCACAGATAACCTGTGCTTGACGCGCCAATCAAAGAAGTTAATGGAACGGTGGCTAGACCCCTTCCCTATTCTAGAACTCATGGGCCCCAATGCGGTTAAGCTTAGACTTCCCAGGGGAATGAAAATCCATAACGTTGTGAATATCTCTCGCGTCAAACCTTACAAGGAACGGTTGCCCGGTCAACCCATCACCTGGCCCGGCCCGGCTGAAATCACTGAGGATCACGAAGAGCTTCACGAAGTAGATTATTTGGTGGACTCCCGACTGAAGGGAAGCTGTCTCGAATATTTGGTGCACTGGAAAGGTTTTGAAGAGACAGGTCGCACATGGGAACCACTCGGAAATCTATTCGGTGCTAAGGACGCCATTCACGAATTCCATATCCTTCACCCGAGTGCCCCTCGCAAACTGTCCATGACCTTTGCCCAATTCAAGAAATTATTTAATCCTTACGTGAATTATACTGAATGCAGGTCTCCACCCTTGAATCGCCTGGAAGTCGATCCCTAGAAGGGGGGTAGTGTTACGATCGGTATATTCTCAAACCCCTATGTTCGTGGACTTATCGTTTTCTGTGTAACCCACAGACATTTCTTGCCCTTCACCCCTTTCTCATGCTGTTACTCATCCTTGCTTCCAATTCACACACAAGACTTCTTATCTTCTCTGCTGTCACTCTTCTTATGTTTCACTTCTTCACAGAAGCGTTTGATCACGCTTCCCTTCCATTCTTTGATACACATGTTTCCCTCACGCTTATGCTTCTCTTCCATTCTGCCACACTGTGTGTTGGCCTTATGTCTTTCATTTCCATTTCTACCCTATGCCCTATCCCCCATTTACTTCCAGATCATTAGATACGCTCCAAACATGTACATATGTACCTCTAGTAGGTACTTAAGGCTCGATGCCACCACCAGAGAACCTCAGTCTAGTTCTCTTGGTGCTTTCCTCTAAAGTACTATAAGAAGGACTCTCTCGACTTAACAAGTCTTCTCTACGCTCTCCTCCTTCTGAGTCCAAGTCTCTTGTTGGCAACCTAAGCTACGCTTTAGGGTTGTTTCACTCACTATCCTCTTCATCACCTGGGCAACAAAATACTTAAGCGCTAAGAATTTTCCTGCCACCTATTATCAAAAGGAACACATTACTAATATGCTGGTGTCAGCATCCACCCTAGGACTGTCCAAGGCACCCACCCCCTCCCAGACGAGAAACGGGAGCAAAAGACATTTCATTCTGCAAAATAAAACAGATGATGACTTAGACAGGGAACTAAAAACATCTGCTGGACCCAAATCACCACCAGAGGCAGTAAAGACCCTCCAGTCATTCGGCCTGGACATCACAAGCCCCAATGATGCTGACCTCCACCTCCTCACCAGAACCATCAAAGAGCTTACTACCCAAAACCCTGGAGCATGGGCTCGTGCTGTGATATCCTAAAAGCCATCAGCATGCTTCTAAAAAGAATAGCTGATGATCCACCACAGATGAACCCCCTTGCGGAAAACGGACCAATCAACCACCAAGAGGAAATAACCGACCATGTACGCCAGATGGATGAAAGGATGAGTCACCAGGAAGACAAGATTAACACCCTCACCGACACCACAGAGAAGATCATGGCACTAGTACAAAAGATCAGCAAAAACGCCAACACGCCAGCACAACCCAACCCAGTGTCAGCGACAGCAAAGCCAATATACGCATCCATGGCCCACACCACGGTCCCGGCGAGACATATGGAGGTAATAATGTGCAACAAAAACAAGACAAGACAGATCCTCGTCAAAGCCCAACCTGACCACATCCAGAACCTCGACGAATGCACTCTAGTCACAAAAGCCAACCTGGCACTAAAAGAGTGCATAGACCCCCCCCCCTGAGATGCTGAATTCATTAGTGCAAAAAGGGTCCAAGAGGACACCATACGATATGAGCTAAACATAGCAAAAGGAGCCTTGTGGCTCAAAATAACCAAGAACCCAAGAGAGTTCATGGCCAAGTTCAACGTCAACTCAAACATAGTAAACGAAGTGGAAAGATTAATAGCAGAGTTCGTCCCAATCACCCTAGACCCCACTAACAATCTGGTTGTCAGGGAGATCAAATGCAGATCAAACCTCAGCGAGTGTTTGATCTCATCTATAGATTGGATCAAACCCGCCAATTGCCGCAAACCTGAACAGAAGGTCGCCTTCGCCATAATACGAATCAACAGCACCGAGGACGCTAACAAGGCCATACGCAACGGACTAGTCATTGAAGGGAAAAGAGTAACCCTCAATAAAGCACACCCTGACCCTTCACGGTGCTACAACTGTCACACTTACCCCACACCTTTCCACCTAGCGAAAAACTGCCCCAACACATGCAGATGCGGCACATGCGGCGAAGAACACCCTGACCACGACACCCATGAATGCCCTATATCCAAACCAGACGACCAGTTCTGCATCAGCTGCAACACCAAAGGGCACCCATCATGATCCCGCAACTGCCCGGCTTTTGTGGAAGAGAAGAGAAAACTACAACAATGGAGAAAGTCATCCAACTACTGATTCTTCCTGACAGCCACCGACCCCACCACGTGGGAAGAACTCCACACACCAAAACCACCCATGGCCCCCCCTTTCCCACCTTCTAACACGAACAATCCGCTAACGCCAACCTTTAACCCAACAGCCCTCACCCACATCCCACTACACGATGGCTACGAACGAACTCATGAGAGGAACAACTACAGAAGCAACGGTAATCCCAACAGAAACACCGTGCCCAGACGGCCTATGGGAAGAGGAGGACACCCATCAACCCAGACCCGCTTCACCACAAGAGACCACCCACAAAACAAGCAGAACCAACCCCGACAGACACAAATGCGCCTTGACAACTTCGTACACGCAGGAAAAAAAGAACAGAGATAGAGAGAAAATGCCATGAACCCTAAGCTCCATCCCCCCTAACTCACAAAGGGAGCACAATACTGACCAAACCCCCCCTTTCCACTTCTTCTTCTCCCCAGCCTCCACCTCCTCCTTCTCACCCAGCTGACCTATACGGGAGTCACTATCAAATGCCCAATGAATGCACAACGCAACCAATCGCTGGCCAAGAGAAGTTCAATACGCATATGGAAACAAAACCTCAACAAGTCCAACACTGCCCAGCAACATTTCCTCAGCAACCTCAACCCCAACATATACGACGTCGCTGCCATGCAAGAACCCACAATAAACTGCATCAACCTCACAGTAATCAACCCTCGATGGAATGCCATATACCCGACCGTCCACGGAACCAAGGATGCAACCTGCACGAGATCAGTGATCCTGGTCAACAAAAACCTGTTGAAGGACAGCTGGCGAACCATCCCGATCAAAAGTCCAGACATCACCGCCATCAAACTAACAGGCGACTGGGGAAAGGTACACATTTATAATGCATACAATGACTGCACGCACTCTAGAACAACCAACACCCTTGAACACCACTTCACAAATGAGGAATGAAACAACAACAATCACAGGAACAACCTCATAGATGGTATCATCTTACTGGGCGACTTCAACCGCCACCACCCCCTCTGGGATGACATAAACAACCATCACCTATTCAACAATGCCAACCTCGCAGCAGCCCAGCCCCTACTTGACCTAATAGCTGGATACGAGCTGGATATGGCACTCCCCGGGGGCATCCAAACCCTAGAAGCACAAAACACGAAAAGTCTAACACGCCCAGACAACGTCTTCTGCTCCACCCACATCAAGGAAGTGATCACCAAATGCAATACAGAGGAGACAGCTCACCCAGTCAACACCAACCACTTTCTGATCATCACGGAACTAAACCTCTCCCCCCAAACCATTAGCCCACCAAAAAGAAGAAACTTTAGAGGTGCAATCTGGAAGAAGTTTAAATCCACTCTCGAGGAAGAATTGCACTCACAACCAAACCCTGCAGAACCAATCCAAACCAAAGAGGAAGCAACCGAATGACTCTGCCGTCTCAATGCGGCCATCCAAACCGCAACCGAGAAAGCCGTCCCATTAGTCAAACTATCCCCCTTCACGAAGTGATGGTGGGCCCCAGAACTTGTAGAAGAACACAAGAACATGAAGAAACTCACCTGGAAAGTGCACCGCAAATGACACAACCGCCTCCTCCCAATCCACGAAACGTACCGTGCAGCAAAGGCGAGTTTCGCAACACGCTTAGAGAAAATCAAGGAGACCTGCTGGAATGAATACCTAGAGAATGTTGACAACAGAAACGTATGGCAAGCACACAAATACCTCATAGATGAGCCATCAGACCACTACCAATCACGTACCCCCAACCTTCGATGTTCACCCACTGACGAACTCCCGAACAGCCAACCCAACACCACCAAAAGCCAACTCCTGTACAAAACTTTCTTCAAACCAGCTCCCGACATGATACCAACATACCAATGATGAAGAATACCTGGAACCACCAACCAGGTTCGCAAACATCACAGATGATCAAATCAGCAGAGCGATCAAGAAGCTCTCCCCATTCAAGGTGCCTGGTCCAAATGGAATCTGCAATGCTGTTTTTGTTAACTGTGCTGATGAGCTTACCCTGCACATGGGGCCCATTTTCAGAGCCACCTTCGACTTAAACTTCTACCCAGAGGAGTGGAAGCTATCAACCACAGTAGTCCTCCGAAAGCCTGGCCGCCCAGACTACTCAATCTCGAAAGCCTACCAACCCATCACCCTCCTAGACACCATGGCGAAAATACTATCATTGTGCATCACAGAAGATCTGACGAACATGGCAGAAAAACATCACCTTCTGCCGGACACCCACTTCGGAGGAAGACCAGGTAGAACCACGACTGACTCTGTACTACTACTAACAAAGTTCACACATGACGCATGGGCCCACCCCAAGGACAAGTACGTATTGATGATCTTCCTAGATGTCAAAGCCACCTTCCTGAGCGTCGTCGTCAAAACACTCATACACAACATGAGGAAAAGAGGTATCCCTAAACAGTACACTGACTGGTACAAAAGAAGACTAGAAACACGCAAGACGACCCTCTCCTTTGATGACTTCCAATTGGATCCCTTCAACATCCCAATCGGATTAGACCAAGGCTGCCCACTGTCCCCCATTGCCTTCCTCTTCTACAATGCTGACTTGATTGGACTAGGAGGCAACCACCGCGACATTCTCACCCTGGGCTTCATAGACGACACTGCATTCGTGGCAAGAGGAAAATCCTTTGAAGAAGCCAACGAGAAACTCCTGGAACTCATGAACCGACCAGGCGGAGTCCTGGAATGGAGTGCCTCGCACCGCACAGAATTTGAAATAGACAAGACATCTCTCATCTGCACTACTCATAACAAAACAGCTGACCCACTCAACCCAGGTCGCAACTCCCCACCCACGCGCCCACCAATCATCATTGATGGCCACCACATCGAAGCCACTACCACCTGCAAATTCCTAGGTGTCATCATAGACCAAGAACTACACTTCATGTCCCACACAGCATATGCCATCGCAAAAGGAACCAAGTATGTACTTGCATGCAAACACCTTACTAAAGTATCAAAAGGGGTCAAAACACAGATGATGAAGAAACTATACGAAGCAGTAGCAGTACCCAAAATGCTATACGCAGTTGAAGTCTGGGGAACGACAATGCTACAAAAAGGATCAAGCAAAAGAGAGAAAGGGTGGAACGCAAGAGGCTTCGCCAAAAAAATGGAATCAGTCCAGCGAGTAGCTACCTCCCTCATCACAGGGGGCATGTGATCCTCCACTACTGATCTCCTCTTCACACACACTGACTTACTCCCCATCCCAGCCCTCGTACAAAAACATATCGGCCAAGCGGTGCTCCGCCTTTCCACCTTACTGCCATTCCACCCATTACGCAAGGAAATAAAATCCACGCTCCGAGGCAGAAGGAGACATAAATCCCCCCTCCACTGCATAACAGAAGCCTTTAGGCTCAACCCCAACAACTTCGAAACCATCACACCAGCGATTGTCAGCCCAAAATGGAAGGCCAAAGTCCAGATCCAAACCAAGGACGACCCAGAAGCAGCCAGGGCACAAGATGCAGAGGCAGAAAGGATGGACAACATTTGCATCTACTCAGATGGCTCAGGACAGAATGGCAACATAGGAGCAGCGGTGGTCCTCTGAAGAAAGGGCTGCACAATCAAAAGCATACGCATGCACCTAGGAAAGGACACAGATCACACAGTATACAAAGGCGAAGTTGTCGGGCTAATCCTGGCATTAGAGCTACTGAAAAACACACACAGGGCCCAATCGGTCTCCCTCGCCCTCAACAACCAAGCGGTGATCCTTGCTTCAACCACCCAGAAGTCCAGCCCTGGACAATACCTATGGACCATTTTCCACTCCAACCTGAAGAATGCCATGCGCATCCATGGCACTGACCACATTAAAATCCGATGGACCCCTGGTCACACGGGGATAACAGGCAATGAACTTGCTGACGCAGAGGTGTCATATCCCATATTTTCTCCAAGTCCAACTCTGGTACTCTGGGCTAATCACTACCAACTCCGCCGCATTCTCACATGGGATGCAGTTCTGGACTCCGGACTTCTTACTTAGTATTTCCTCTCTTCTCTGTTTCTTGTTCTTACGTTACTTTGTTCTCCACTTGAACTAGCTCCGCTGATTACTTACCTCCGAACCTGTGTCTCACTTAGAGCACCACCCTGGCTTTCTCCTACCCAGAGCGCAGCTCCAGGATACTTACTCCCAACTCCCGTTCTCTTACCAATCACTTACAACTCCATTTACTAATCCTTCTTGGACTCCATATATAAACCTCCGATTTCACTCATGTACTCCTTAGTTCAAATATTAACTTAGATTCAGCTCCTCTCTTGAGTCTTGAAGACTCTCCTCTGATTCCGACTCGACTTCACTGTCCAAACAGTGTTAAGTCTTACCTCCAACCCTCCAACCCTCCAAATCTGGGACTGACTCTGACAAGGGCGCAGCACATATGCTGAAGCCAAGGTCCCACACACCTCGACTAACTCCGGAGTTCCGGAGTTTACTCAGAGTTGACCCAGTCTTAACAGGAGGCCAAAAAAGCAGCCGCAGGAGAATCCTCACCCCCACGCCAACTACCTAAACAACTCAGACAGAAAAAATGCCAAGGGCAAACCCTCCCCTGCAGCAAATCCACAGCCAAGCAGGAGCTGAACACAAATGTCAAAGAGTTCCATAAGGAGATCTTCACCCAGTCCAAAAGAGCAGGACAGGCCCTCTCAATCGACCCATCGCTCCCATCCCCCGCTTTTCTAAAACTCACCAAAGACTTTCAGAAAAGACACATGGCCACCCTTTTCCAACTTCACACTGGCCACACTCCCCTCAACCATCACCTACACCAGATAGCTAAGGCACCATCGCCTGCCTGCGACCTCTGTGGTCAACCAAGAGAAACAGTAACACACTTTCTGATGGAGTGCACTCATTTTGCAGTGCAAAGAGCCTGGCTACGCCACGAACTAATGTACAAAGCAAGGGTAAACACGTTTGACCTTGCCATGCTACTAAGCCACCCAAAGGCCATCTGCGCCACGCTCATGTACATACACGCAAGAAGGCGACTGGAAAAAACCTTTGGAGACCTCACCCCCCCCATGGAGCAGACCCTGCGAGACTAAGCGAACCATTCATACTTCACACCCTTGCAATGCTGACACCCATCACAGCACCCCGACCACCGCACAGAGCCAACTCATCTGCAAAACCACAAATGACATGCCACCACACTTGACCAGTCTCAACAGAAACGCTACCAAACCACACTTACTACCTTGAGGAGGGACACGTCACAGTGATGAGAGGAAATGAGAGAGTAGAAAGGAAACTATTGCACACGTGTATCCATCTACCAAAGGGACATGAACCCTATGGACGTTAAACAAGGATCTTAAAATAAAATAAAATAAAATAAAAACATCCTAGTGGTGAAGAGGATTCAGCTTCAGCTAAGGGGGATGGATCTGACTGGAGTCTAGTCACACCAGCAGATGTTACAGTTGAGGGTGGAGCTGGACCTGAATCCATTGGAAGACCTGGAGCCAGGTAGTGAGATGCTGGAATGTCTTGATCTATATGAGCAGTGCTTGGACTTGAATCCACTGGAAGATTAGATGCTGGGGGGTCTTTATTCATATGGGTGGTGCTTGGATTTGAATTCACTGGAAGATGAGATGCCAGAAGGTCTTGATCCATATGGATGGTGCTCAGATTTGAATCTACTGGGAGGTGAGAAAATGGAAGGCCTTGATCCATGGGGATAAGATTTGTATCTGCCTGTGGACATTCTGGAGCTAAATTTTCATCCATTGGGACAATGTCTGTCTTTGAAGGGGTGTTGGCTAGAGCTAAAGAACCTGGAATGAGAGGTGTTGGTAGATTGTGTGATGAAAGTGATTGCTGACAGGGAGACTGGATGGAGGGGCTGAAGCACTGACATAGACCTAGGGATTGAGGATTGCAATTTCTGGAAGAGAAACTCTGTAGACAGCTCAAGCCTTGTGAGTTATTGGTATCATTGCCATCAACACTAGGTGTTTGAGGGGACTGAGAAGCCAAATGAAATGAATGTAATGAAAGGATGCAAGAAATTCAGACACACATTGGGTGTGTATGCATGGTGAGGATTCTTGCTATGTGAAGTAGTGATATCTCCTTCACAAGGTTTGAAGTGGGTGTATGGCATATATGCAGTGGGACCTCTGGTATCCAAAGAGGCCATCGCTTGTGCCTGAGTGCCAATGCAATGCTCTGGGGCTATAGGGGCATGAGTAAGGTGCTGGCCAAGCCCAGTGAGCCCATGTCTGATAAATTCCCCTGCCTCTGGAAAATCTAAGTCTCCTGCAAGTTGAAGATATACATGAAGATATGCACTGTTTGAGATATTCTCTCAATGGTTTGCAATGCAGAGCTTGCTGAAAGTGGCACATCTGGGTCTTTGAAATGGTGGTAGGACATGACAGCAGATGTTGTTACAGAAATCCTCTGGATTACTGATGCTAAGGAATTAGAATTCAATTTGTGGTTAGTCAACTGGGAATCTGAGGACTCTGATTTTGATTCTTTCTTTGACATTCCTTCTGATTTCCTTTAGTCTGATGAAGTTCCATTCTTTCCATGCTTCTTTCCTTCCAGAACTCCTATTTCCTTTTATGCATGTCTTTCCATTTCATTCCATTCCACCTTTTGCAGTTCACAGTTCCTGATCTGTTCCATTCTATTCTTCTTATGAATGTATTTCCTTCTAGAATGGCATTCTGCTGTTCCATTTCCCCTTTAGGATTCCTAATTCAGGGTCTGCTCCCAGTATACTTGTAGTTTCCTTAGTTAGTTCTACACAATTCAAGTGTAGCTTCTAGTCCACTCCACTAGGTGATGTTACAGAAATCCCCTGGATGTCCGAGGCCAAGGAACACGAGTTCACCTCGTGGGTTTCTTCTGCTTTTTCCGACGACCCCGATTCTGATTTCCTCCGATTCTTCAATCTGCCTTCTGATTCTTTTGACACATAGACGGAGTCCCGTTCACCTTCTGATCTTCTATTCCAACCGGGACTCCTGATCCTTTGCACAGTCCACAGTATGTCTTCCTTTTGTTCTGTTCTGTTCTGTTCTGTTCCTCCCCTTGACCCAGTTTCCTTTATGGACGTATCCCCTTCTAGAACGGCATTCCGCTGTTCCATTTCCCCTTTAGGACTCCTTATTCAGGGTCCGCTCATACATATATAAACGCCCAGTGTACTTGTACTTTTCCCCAGTTAGTTCTACGCAATACAAGTGTAGTATCTAGCCCAATCCACTTGTAGACTTGCAAGTCTACTTGTCGAGACCCTTCTCATAGTCTCTACGCCTACCAAGCGCAGTAGACTCTTCGACTTCACTTCGCCGCAAGGGTAACATAGGACCTTGGGCATCGAAACCTTCCGACTTTCTCCGTTGTTCATCACGTGACTCCTCCGGATAAAGCTAGGTTCTACACTTAGCATAACAGGTGATAGCAGCCCACTACACAAGACCCTTCTCATAGTCTCTTTACCTACCAAGCACAGTAGCCTCATTGACTCTCTGTGATACTTTACTTGTTGTTTGTCCCAGAACTCTTGCTGATAAAGCTAGATTCTATGCTTGGCATAACAAAAGAACTAGCTGCTTTTCCATCCCTACCATTTGGTAGAAGGATGAAACCACCTCCACCATGCGAAGGATCAACCTTGAACATTTGCTCCAACAAGCTACTAGAAACAAAGAAGAAGGAACTCCTCAATCCTGATCAACTCCTGATCCACCAGCACTCTTGCCTGTTCATTCAGAACCAGATCTGTGTCATCATAATCTGAGTTCAGGCAGGTGTATACCTGGCCCCTTGACTTCCCAACCCCCCTTTAATTCTTCATTAGCTTGTGCTCCTGCTCTTTCTCCTATTTGACCACTGTCTATCTCTCCTCTTCCTCCTCTGCCACCTCCCACCTATGATCCTTCAATAGCTCCACCTTCTCTCCCTCCCCCTTGTGTTCTACATTCTTTCCTTTCTGATAACGAGTCTGACTCTTCTAACTACCACTTGAACCATGATGACAACAATATGGCTAATGAGGAGCATCATGCCAATAGGACTAAGCTCAAGGCTGGCCTGCCAGAGGAATTCTCTGGCTGAGATGAGGATGCCCAATGATGGGTCCTCACAATGGAGGTGTACTTTCAAATGTTGCCATGATACAGCACTGATAAGATGAAGATACTCACCTTTTGCAACAAGATGAGCAAAAGATGCAGTGCTGTCTTCTCTGAGGGATGGTTGAAGAAAATGCTGGACTTAAATGTTTCAGCTGATGAGAAAATGATGGACAAATTTGCAGAAGACTTTACCCAAGACTTTATCCTGTCAGATTGGACCTGCAAGGGTCATGCAGCCTTATCTGATATATGTGTGAAAGGAGCACCTTTCTAAGGCAACTTTCATGGATTCCATTCCACTTTTGAACTTGAAGCCAGAAGGAGTGGAATAACAGATCAACATGTCTTGAAGGACTTGTAGAAGAAAGTGGTGATGAATGATCTTGCTTTCAGGATAACTGCTGTTGAAAAGGAACCTCCTATGGCAAAGGAGTGGCTTGACAAAGCTGTTCAATTCTATGATGTGGTCCAGCCTTTGAAGCATCTATGTATGCTCTGGAACTTCTCACTATATTCCATCTGGAGGTACTGTACTCAGCACTCTTCCAATACATATCTTCTTTCCTCATTGCAACCCCAATGCCATGGACATTGATGCCATCTGACTCACCCCTACCCAACAAGCCAAGCACATGCATAATAACAAGTGTTTTGTTTGTCGCAAGGTCAGATGCTGTACCACTAAGCATTCTTGCCCAGATGGTACTACTTGAGGATTCTTACCTCAATCTCCCACTCCTTCAGCTCTGAGAATTAGGGCTACCACAGTCTCTGTTCCTCTGTCATTCTTGAAGGAATATGCCAGGAAGCTTAATATCTCTGACATAGAGGCAGTGAACTCCTTGAAAATTGTCTATGGGGAAGCATATGAAGATGGAACATCAGTAAAAACCACAGAAGATGTGGCTAGACTGGTGGTGGAAGAAGAACTCATTAAACCAACTATCTTTTACAATAAAGGAGCTAACAAGGGACCACAGGATTTTTGAATGGAGGGAAAGCTTCAGCATCTTTATCCTCCTTTATGATTTTGCCTGTATTTGTATCTGGGAATAATGCACAATTGATCTCAATTCCTGTTTCTCTTTCCAGATCAAACTGCAAAATTGCTGAAACTGAAACTCTCATTGACTGTGGAGCTACAGGGTGTTTCATTAACTCCACCTTCATCCATCAGCTTGACTGGGCAATGAATCATCTACCACAACCTCTGATGGCCCATAACATAGATGGAACCATTAACCTACTAGGAGGACTCATATGAAGAATGACTGTCATACATTTTCATATCAGAGGAAACATGGAGAAAAGGCTCTTCTGTTACAGAAATCCCCTGGATGTCCGAGGCCAAGGAACACGAGTTCGCCTCATGGATTTCTTCTTCTTTTCCCAAGGACTCCGATTCCAATTTCCTCCGATTCTTCAATCTTCCTTCTGATTCTTTTGACACGTAGACGGAGTTTCGTTCACCTTCTGATCTTCTCTTCCAGCCGGAACTCCTGATCCTTTGCACAGTCCGCAGTATGTCTTCCTTTTGTTCCGTTCCATTCCTCCCCTTGACCCAGTTTCCTTTACGGACGTATCCCCTTCTAGAACGGTGTTCCGCTGTTCCATTTCCCCTTTAGGACTCCTTATTCAGGGTCTGCTCATACGTATATAAACGCCCAGTGTAATTGTACTTTTCCCCAGTTAGTTCTACGCAATACAAGTGTAGTATCTAGCCCAATCCGCTTGTAGTCTTGCGAGTCTACTTGTCGAGACCCTTCTTGTAGTCTCTTCGCCTACCAAGCGCAGTAGACTCTTCGACTTCACTTCGCCGCAAGGGTAACATAGGACCTTGGGATCAATAACCTCCGACTTTCTCCATCATTCATCACGTGACTCTCGCCAATAAAGCTAGGTTCTACGTTTAGCGTAACAAAAGAACTAACTGCTTTTCCGTCCCTACTGATTGGTAGTAGGATGAGACCATCCCCACCACCACGCGCAGGATCAACCTTGAACATCTCCTCCGTGGACAAGAAAGAGACGAAGAAGACTCCGAGCACTCCTCTCGAACCAGATCTGCTCCTGCTCCACCTGAACTCTCACCTGTTCATAGAGAACCAACTCCACGTTCTTCTTATACGAGTTCAGGCAGGCGTGTACCTGGCCCCTCAGCTTCGCCAACCCCCTCCTACACTCCACTAGCCCGTGCTCCGGCTCTTCCTCCTTCCGGCTCTCCTTCTATCCAACACTTCCCTTCGAACTCTCCCCTTCGTGATCCTGCACCTCCGCCTTCTCCCCCTTCTGAACCACCATCCGACTCCGAATACCATTCTGACGACGACAACATGGCCGACGAACATCGCACCAATGGGACCGAGCTTAAGGCTGGCCTGCCAGACAACTTCTCTGGCCGGGACGAGGACGCTCAACAATGGGCACTTGCCATGGAGGCATACTTCCAGATGTCTCCACAATTTAGCACCGACAAGATGAAGATACTCACTCTTTGCAACAAGATGAGTAAGGGACGCGGTGCTATCTTTTCCAAGGGTTGGTTGAAGAAGATGCTGAACCCTGACGTATCAGCAACAGAGAAGACCATGGAGAAGTTTTTGGACGACTTCGCTCAGGTCTTCTTCCCCTCGGATCGAACTGGCAAGGCTCGCGCAGCCTTGGGCGACATACGCATGGAAGGGCTGCCCTTCAAAGGGGACTTCCATGGATTCCGCTCTGCTTTCGAACTAGAAATGGGTCGGAGCGGGATAACGGATGAGTTTGTCCTGAAAGACATGCTCAAG